>JARYGA010024783.1:0-243498 GCA_030545235.1 Helianthus tuberosus
GAAGATAAACATGTTTTAAGGGTTAAATCAAAGCTAGAAAAATGTTGGTAACAAGAAAAATACAAGAAGATTAATTTTTAGAAAATCATCATACAAGTTGTGAAGAACCAAAATTCACAAGAATGAACTTTATAAACTAAAAACCATGTTTTTAGAGATAACTAAGCTTACTAAACAACATGTGAAATTACTACACATTTTTGTTAAACTTCAAGTTCATGACATGTTGTTAAAATGCATATTATGGCACATGGTAAGTCTTGTGTAAATGGTTGATGACTGATGATGTGTTTTTAAAAAGAAAATGATATGCTTTTAAGCATGAAAACCTCCATTTTTAAGGAGAAACTATGGCAAATTTTTCTAGAAATTAAACACTTAGAATAATATTTTTAAGCAAGTGTTTACAAGTAAATTTTGATCATGGTTTTCATATAAAAATTTGCCATAATTTTTATTACAAAAATTACAAATATTGGAGGTTGATTTTTAATAATAAAAATGACTAAGTATATATTTAGGAAAATATATATTTAGATGTCACAAATTGTGTGCTACTTGTATATTATGTGTATTAGTTATGTTATTTTAGGAACTTGAAAATAATATAACACATCAAAATACCAAAATTTGAAATATAAAATATTACCAAAATCCCAAGAAAACAGATATATAATTTATACCCGAATATTGCACAAACCGGAAAAGGACTTTGGACTATATTTATATATATATTCTGGAAGCAAACTCGTAACTTAACAAATGTGACGAACGGTATTTTTGAAACCGCAGAAACGGTAAAATATGGATTTTTATAACTATTACAAAAAATATCATATTTTGTCAAATAGAAAGTATATTATTTTGAGTGGAGAAAATATATATTTTCTTAAAAGGTTAAAAATATATTATTTCTGGGTGAAAACTAGAAAAATATATTTTCTAAAGTTAATCTTAAAAATATATATTATTTTTTAGATATATATGAAGGTATATTTATTCTTGCCAAGTAAAGTTATAGATATTTTTCTATAAAAATCCTCTTAATATATATATATATATGTATATATATATCTTAAGAGTGTAAATTGGTGATTTTTGATTTTATAAAAAATAATATTCCAGAAAATTATACACAAATTTAAGTATAAAATATTTATAAATACAAGAAAATACGTACTCTCATACGTACAAATATACACCGGAATACGCCACCAATACTTGGCAAAATACACAAGTACAAGCATACCCATACTTGGGAAAATACATATGTGGAAATACATAATAAACCAAGTTAAAATATATTATTTTAACAATATTTCCAAATAATTGGATAAATATAATTTAAGTTAAAATATTATTATTTTAACTAATAAATATATACTTTGGAATTATCTAATGTACATCAAAGATGTAAATCAAAGTAAACCAAGAATTCCGAAATAATTCTTAATAAACAAACTAAGACTAAGAGTCGTTACACGACCTAAGGGTGGAGGGTATAGTCAAACAACTTAGGGTGTTTGAGTGAAATCCTACCCAATAATATTATGCCATGTCAACTCCCCATTCAACACTCAATCACTAGGTATAGTCAAACACCCCTCAATTAAAAAAAAAACTTGATTGGTCTCTCCTCTCCTCTCAAACACATCGGTGAACACTCACCGAAAATGGCAACCTCTCTCCTCCTCACCGATTTCCCCCAAACCCACGGTATAGTCACCGATCGGTGACATACCCTCCCCGCACAACTCTCCGACCTCTATACCCTCCACCCTAAACGTATAATAAAACTTAGCACGTGTGTAGGTGATAGTACGGCTTAAGGAAACATACTTTGGGTACACAGGATATCGGACGCAAATCTGTGAGTTCATGCCCCCCTTTTCTTTTAACTGTTTTCAGTTTTATAACTTCGGGGGTGAAATACATGTTTCCATGTTTCAAACGTTTAGAAATGGTATGGTTAGCTAAGGAATGAACTGTTAGATCATGTGTATGGGTAGGCGTTAACTTAAGACCATTAATCTTCGTATGAAGACCGTGGGGCATGAGTGATAGATCTATTTGGGTGTTGCGAGCCCCACCCATGGGTCCGCGAGTTGGCCCATGTGGTGACTATGTCGTTCCAACCGGGTGGCCCGGTACGAAATCCGCTAGGTTTGAGCCTTCCTACACCATTGCACACATATTAATGTCTTAGCTACACATTAATGATCTGTTCATAGACGCTTTCATACCGGATTACAAAAGAATACTTACAAATGTTTACAGGATTATTCGGGTACACATACAAAAACACATGAACTCGCTCAACATTTGTTGATGTTTTCAAACTACATGTATTTCAGGAAACTGATTTGGATCTGGCGGGCGTTGAAAGTTTCAAGAAATATTTTCAAGAATTGATGTCATCCCGTTTTGGAAGGGTTTGAATTGTATATCTTATCCTTGACAAGATATATGAATCAAAGTCTTGGTTTTTATTGTCTTTTGTTAATAGTCCGTTATGGAACTTAGTATTTGAATGGTTTGTAAGTTAAACAAGAAGTATGTTGGTTGGTACTAAACAACTTGTGTTTGTATTGTTTTAAAACTTATTAATGGATGAACATCATGTTTTAAGCATATAGTTGTTTGTTATAATTGAATGCAATGATATTGAGCAAGTCACACATCATATGCTTCCGCAAAAGTCAGGGTGTGACATTTTGGTATCAGAGCTTCGATTGTAGTGAACTAGGATTCCTTCTCGAGTCTAGACTACAATCACTAGGACTCCCTCACAATAATATTTTTACAAAATATTTTTCATTGCATTTACAAAATGCCAAGATCCATGGAAGAAACATTTTACAAAGGAAAGAAAGAAACACGAGCAAGGACAAAGTCGGTGGTTTAGTTTGCATGGGGTAGACTTGTTAAGATAGAAAAGACTCACATAGGAATGACGTGAATACATGTTACTTAATGCCTATCTTTGCTTACACATATACCGAGTGATAGTAGTTATCATATGTGCATGTGCTATGATTATTATGTTACAGGTACTGATGTCTTCTTCCGAGAGCGGATTATCAGAGGAGCACGATCCGATGGGGATCGTCTCCGACGATGATGAGGTGGCGCCTGCACCGGAGGTCTTTACTTCGGACACTAAGAGCGATCCGGATATGATATCTGATGATGATGATGATTTCCATCCCTTCACACTGCTTGATTGTGGGGACGACATCCCGGTTGCTAATGACGTTCTTATCGATGATATTTTTGCACTTCCTATTACGATCCATGAGCACCTTGTTGCGCCTATTTTGGATGTTGTTCCCCTCGTCGCCATTATACTCAGCAGAAGACATCGATTCAGCCCTTTTCACCAACATCTACAAGTTTGACAATGACCTGCAACAGGCTAACTTTTGGGCACAAGTGGCAGATGGGCCACCCTATGATGCTAGAAAGGCTAAAGCATCAAGACTACGAGACCCGCTTCTTAGGGTTATTCATCAGTTCATGAGTCACACCATTTGTGGACGCATGGACAGTGCAGGAAACTGTCCCACTCTAGATCTTCTTTTCTTATATTCAATCGTGAATGGAGTGCACGTCAACCTCATAGCTAGAATGGCTGAATTTTTCGTGAACAGCGTGGGGAGGACTACAAGCAGTGAGATCCACGGTGGTGAATATGTGACTTAGCTGGCATACAACTTGGGTATTATAACGGATGATGTAGTCAGTGGTCTCACAATGGTTCATGCAGGAGGAGATGTAGACATGAAGTCTTTGAGAGCAATGGGTCTGGTAGTGGATACAGACAATGGCCCGAGACTGAGGGGTCTAAATGGAGAGATATGGGATCCGCTACCGCCACAGGACGAAGATGTTGAGATGCCTGAACAACAGGTACTAGAGCCGCCACCACACAACCAACCGCCGCATGATCAGCAACAACATGAACAGCACCACCACCAGTATCAGTATCAGCCACAACAAAACTGGCCTCCATGTATCCCTTCCTATCCCGAGCTATACCAGCAATTTCAACACATGCAGGTTACTCAGGACACTATGAGAGCCACCCAGGAGACTATGCTGGCGACTCAAGACACCATGAGGGAGGAAATATATGCAGGTTTTTCCTACATCTTCGGAGGGCTATAAAGCGTCTATCCTAGCCACTTCAGAGAGCCTCCACAGTTTCTGTTTGGAAACCCAGGTAACTATGGGGCGGGTTCATCTGGAACACGCCACCATGATTATGATGATGATGATGATGATGAGGACTAGGAGGAGGTGGAGCGGACAATTCAAAAATTGATGTTTTATCTTATTTCTATTTAGTACTTTATTTTATTTGGGATTTTTAAAACTTTATGTATGTTTTTAAATGTTTAAGTAGTGTGTTTGCTTGGTTTGAATAATGGATTTGGTTTGGTTATCTAACATTTTGATCAGTGGTAATGTTGACTGCTTTAGCAAGTGACATACTTGGAAGATTTGTAAAGAATGCACATAAAGTTGAGAAGACTTCAATCAAAGTCTACTCAAACGAGTCAACTTCAACTCTGAGGGAGTACCTCTTTCCCTTTTTCACATTATTAGTTTAGTTCTTCATAATTGCTTTACTAATATGTATTTCAAATTGGGGACAATGTGAAGTTCAAGTGTGGGGAGAGGTTTAAAAGGTTTTAAAACTTTGTTTGTCCTTAAGTGTTCTCATTTCTGTACATATTTTCGAAAATAAAACAAAAATGGCCAATTGTGTTCTTTAGAAAGCATCAAATTTGATAAAAACCGACAAGCCAAATTGATTTTTAAAAAAGATAACTAAAAAGCGTGATAAAACAAAAAGAAAGACTTGCATGTTTATCTTTATATTTATACCCATTCCTTCCGTTTACGTGAGCATATTTTTTAGCCTTTACAGCTTTCTTGTCAAATGCTTCTTTGTTTTTGCGGAAAAATGAGTGAGCCGGATGTTTTCCTGTAATTTAGAACTTGTCATTCATATACTTTTCAAAATCATGAATATGTGAAATTACATAGAAATGGTAGAGGCACTTAGGATACCCTTTTGTCAGCCTTTTTCTTTGTTTATATCCCGCACCCAACATTATCCATTAGTTCGCCATGTTGAGCCTATTTTCCGTATTTTTTTTTAACTTTACCCAACTATTAAGCCTACTTAACCAAATATAACCTTTTCACATTTACCCCTTTTTGTTAAAATTCGGCCGTACCTTTCTAGATTGATGTAAATACTTCTTAAAAAAAACGTTTGTCAAAACTCTCTTTAAGGACTATGGAAAAATCATTGAGAAGAAAATAGAGAGTAGAAGTATAAAAGGAATAAACTCTGAACAAATACACAAATAGCTTAGCAACGTGTTCAGAATCCTGGAAAAATAAATCACTGAGTTTTAACCTTTTTAGCCACTTTCAAATATCCATTCCATACCCTTAACCTTAGCCTAACGTTACAACCCATCAAAGACCTCTTGATTTATGTTTTTCACATATTAATTGGTGGAGATTAGATCTTTTGACAAGCATATGATATTGCATGATTCATTGACTAGGCATCGAGTGTTTTACATACACATTATATGTATGATTCAGAAATATAACCGAGTGTGTGTGAACATTGTGAGAAATATAAAGATTTGCATGCTAAGTCAATCGAACGTAGAATCATTGCTTTATAGTTATCCTTTCATACATCCAACGAAGCTTATTTGTTTTAAAATCTTTGATGATGAATTTTTGAAAACAAATTTGACCACCAAATAAATTAGTAACTTTGTAAATATTCAGATTTTATTCCGTGTTTTGTTTTAAGTTTGCTTGAGGACAAACAAAGTTCAAGTCTGGGATGTTTGATATACGTTAAATTATACATGTTTTTATACCCCAAAATACTTCCGTTTTAAGCGTTTTTGACCGAAATCGCGACGTTTAGGTACCAAATTCGGTACTTTTATATTTTCAGGTCTTAAACAGAGCACAAAAGAAAAATCTGATGAAAACAGACAAATTCTGATGCATTTCTGATAAAACGGACAAAATTCTGATGGCAGCCAGGTGTCGCACGACCGTGCGACCTGACGGCACTACCGTGCGGATCATTCGACCTCGGAAGCACTGCCAGTGCAACTGCTAGTGCCAACCTTTTCCCGGGCCGCATGACCGTGCAATGGCTTGACCAAGATTTATGATCAACATTCTAATGACATCGCACTACCGTGCGATCCACAGCATGACCGTGCCGATCTGTGGCTCAGGCAACTTGTCCACTAGTCCACTTGGCTGACCTCGAATCGCTGAAAATGATGTCACCAGACAACATGTGACAACTGCCAAATTTGCATGCATCCGTACAATTAATTAGACAATAATTAATGATTAATGACTGTGCTGATTTACAATTTATGACATGAATTGCTTTATGATTACTGACTTATACATACATGTGCATCACATATTGCTTAATGTTATATCATTACTGCATAAGGACTTTATTGACTTAGAAGATGCATGAAACACAGTTAGCACAGTTATCAGACAAATCAGAAAAATGCTGACAGAGTTCAGCAGATAGACAGACTTTGTATTGAGACACAGAATGAGCCAGAAACCAAGTCCTACACTAGTATAGTGTGTAGGAAAGTAAGGATCATAAAACTGCCATCCTAGAGATAGTTTAAGTGCCATAAAGTGCCTAAAACTCACATAAACTGCAGAATTCTGCAAAATTCAGCAATATACAACATTTAAACAATCTAATATCATGCAGAAATATCATTAAATGGTCCTGAATACTTTCCTAAGTGTCGGGAATTGAAACTGTCACAAAAAGTAACATAAAGCACACTAAACTACAAAGTCTAACACTTTAACGAACCGGTAACCAACCGAACAACCGGACACTACCCGAAACATTAAATTTACACTAGAAGCACTGTTTTAATGTTTCCAAGTTAGTTATGATCCCCAAACATCATAACACCTCCTAACAATATCTAATAACGGAAACACGTAACCGATACTTGAATTTCAACTAGATTGAAACTAAATGGTTAGCACCTACACCTAGACCCCCCCCCCCCACACCTAGTTCATGGCCCCAAGTGGCCCCCACTTGTGATTTCATTCTAATATTTAAATAGATCTTGTTACTCTTTATTAGACATAATATCTCATGGAGATTACATGAAGAATTTATAAATGAACCATTGGTTACATGAACTTCATTTCTCATACATCACTCAACACCTTGTGACACCTGGGTCACTGCGACCATCAAACAAATACCAAGCCAATGGAATATTGTATTTCATACTTGGGATCTGTATAAATATGTGTATCTTTTGCACATATCAACTCTTGTCCACTAATGTTCCTTTTCTTGTATTTATGTTGGATTTAGCTGTCTTTTTGCTTCTTTTGCGTTTTTGAGCTCATTTAATCCTGAAAATACAAAAGGAAGACAAAAACACTCTTTTTCCAATATCAGTACTTAAAAAGGGTTAGTTTTATGCCTTATTTGATGTAATTTATATGTTGCATTTTACACACATCAATAACGATTAGCATTCGGGGACCCTGCGTAAGTATTCCTTCGTTCTTTTATTGCTTTTCGAGTCCGAAAGTCAAACTTTGTTTGAATTTCTGCGTTGACCAGTTTATGGTCAATGCGAAGTTCGTTTGAACTTCGCAACGTGATTGTAATCACGATGGTTATAGTCCCTTGTGACTATGCCTACTGATTACCACGTTGTCTAGGGTCGTAAGGGTAAGCGATCTAATAAATCACTTTTACCTTCGAACCCGACCCATTTGGTCGATCATTAGGATCTGACCAAATACGTTAGGTGACCATAGTAGGTAGGGAATAACCTTCCGAGGTTATACCTTATGGTCACAACATTTAAGTAGTTGTATGATAGGTAGTTTATATGCCTTAGGTAAATTACCAAAATACCCCTTTGATGCCAAAATTCATTATAAACATATGTGACATAACTTTTGACATCTAAACTGATTTGGCGACAATATTAGGCATGTTAAGGCATATTCTACTTGTCATAGGACTAGTTAGGCGGTCCGAACGCGTTTCACGCGAACGACGCGTTAAAGTAGCATAAGCTACCTAAACGGGTCGTAATGGGTCGTAAGCACTTATGTTAGGTTTCATTTAGTATGTAGGCTTTGTTAAACCATATTACACGAGTCTCCATACTCGTTTGGTTTACGAACCTTCATTCTATCTCAATCCTCCGATATAGGTCCGGTTTATTAATTATTAACATAGTTACCTATATTAGGTGCCGTTTGATTCCGAGATCTCTAGAATTGCTTGGTGGTTATCTTAGGACTTCTGAGCAATCTCAAGTGAGTACATAGACCCCTCTTTTACTGTTTTCCAAACTGTTTTGGGGTGAAACACATGTGCCTACTTGTTACTTTCATGCTTTCCTGTTTTCACATCATATACTTGCTATGTTTATTAGTACATTTATAGTACATGATTTCAATACATTTTATGCTATGTATGCCCATTGTGTGCATACTTAGTACATCACTTTACAATACATTGCATGCTATGTACGCCCATTGTGTGCATACTTAGTACATTGTTTTACATTACACTCATGCTATGTATGTCCATTGTGTGCATACTTAGTACATTGTTCTACATTGCATTTCTGTTGCATACGCTCATCCAGCATATGAACACATTATATTACATTTTGAACCGTTGTAACCATTTGACTATGTGAACCGTCGTAACCGTTTGATTATATGAACTATTTGTAACTGTTGAACCGTGTGAACCTTTTGTATCTGTTGACATGATTTACATTTGACAATAGACATTGGACTATACATAAACATTTCTAAAATTGTTAAACATTATATCTTGATGGTTTGGTTTGAGTAAGTGATTTAAGTAACGAGGCGTGTGTAATATGATACAAGCATGGTGGATACGCCGCTGGTACTTCCTATATATAAGTGTTTGTATGGTATTACATATCGTAGCGTTATTTGAATCATTTCAGTTTGAGACATATAACATTTTATACAAATAACATACTTTTCACAAGACATTGTTTTACAAACAACTTATCTTATACAAACTCATTTTACTTGGTTATTCATTTAACCTTAAATTTATCTATACATATCATCTGATCTTATCGTTTTTCAAATGATTTACAAAACAAAGCAAATTACAAGGTTCATGACTAAACATTTTCTCAAACATAAGTCATGAATTCTGTTTTCACAAAAACCTATGTATCTCACAGGCATTTTTATGCTGACGTACCTATTTTCACATGTGTTTTTCAGGAGCTGTTGCATAAGTTGATCAAGATACACATAGGCAGACTTGGGCTTTAGTGACAATAAAAGATGCAAGACTAGTTAATTATGTTGTATTTCCTTGTTTGTTAAGACATTGTAACACTTCTAATCAATAAAACGAAACTTCAATTGCCATGGATTTGAAACAATTAATTCTGTTACAACACTCCCCGACATTTCCGCCATGTTTTGAATGTTCTACGTGGTTGGGGTGTGACAGAAAAGATGGTATCAGAGCCAATGGTTATAGGGAATTAGGTTATTAGTAATGCTTTGACCTAGTCTATAACCTTCTTAGGACCCTAACGCGAGTTTACTTACGTTTAGTCATAAAACAATACCGTCACCTATCCTTAAGTGACAACCACAACAAGAACACAAATTTCAAAACTGTTTTGAAAACTAATCATCTGTTCTAGGATGATTGATTACTAGGTTTTGAACCCTCTATTGTAAGGTTTTGAACCCCTTTGAGTTTTCAAAATCTCGTCAAAGTTTTGGGTCCTAAATAGTGTGAACACGTGCAAACTGGAAGAGTGAATGCCTGTACCCTGAGTTTTCTGTCTAAGGCTAGAGTGTTCGTACAAATCCACATAATCGGACCAGTCACTCTTACCTGGGAACTCTTGGGGTGAGTGTCCACTTATAGGCGAGCATGTCTTCGCAATACACTATGAGGATCTATTTGCTTTGATTCAGCCTTTGTGTTGTTTGTTTGCTTCGTGGTTCAAACAAATGACCCTCAACCAAGATTACGGTTGGTAATTGTAACATCCTATTCTTACCCAATGCCATTTCATTTGTTTTCTTTCTTGTTTCTCTTTTAGAATGCCTCCTCGACGCGAACACCAGATAGCGACTGCCGAACTGGCAGAAATCATTGCGCAGCAAATGGCTGCTCAATTCCCAAACCTCTTTGCTCAATGGAACCAAGCCAACAACAACAACAATGGTCCATGCAATTTCAAGAGTTTTAACTCTGCTAAACCACTCACGTTTAGTGGTTCTGAGGGAGCGATTGGGCTTCTTCAATGATTCGAGAGCATTGAGAATACTTTCCGCCACGTGCAGTGTCCTGACAATCGCAAGGTCGAGTTTTCTTCGAGTGTGTTCCAGAAGAGGGCCCTTACGTGGTGGAACGGGGTTATGAGAGATCGTGGTGCAGAAGTTGCTCTAGCATAGACATGGGCTGAACTTAGGGCCCTTATGATGAAGGAATTCTGTCCTCGTCACGAGATCAGGGCTTTGGAAAGGGAATTTGATGATCTTACGCAAGATAGCGGTGAGCATCGAGGCTACATAGACCGTTATGAGGAGTTAAGTCTGTTATGCCCAAACATGGTCACGCCTTTGGATAAGGCAATCGAAAAGTACATTGATGGCCTCCCTGACTCAATACAAGACATTGTGACTGGTAGCAACCCTACTACAGTTAGACAGGCCATTGAGCTATCTGCAACCTTGACTGAATCAAAGATCAGGAAAGGTAAACTTTTCCGAAAAGGTGACAAGAAACCGGTCGAGGAATCGAACCCAATCGAGGAATCAAAGACCATGGATGAACAGACTGGATCCCCTAAGAAGTCAAAGAAGCGAAAGGCTTCTCAGAACTTCACCATGGTTACTCACAATGATCAAGCCGTCCCCAACCAACAAGCTCAACCCCCTGCTAGGAAGCCATACAATGGAACTGCACCCTTGTGCAACCAATGTAGCCTCCATCATCATGCCAATGTAAAGTGCCGCAAATGCCAAACTTGTGGACTTATAGGCCATACAGCAAGAGTCTGCCCAGCTGCAGCTGCACCAAACCAAGCTGGCAACAATCCTGCTCAAGGTCGTTTTCTACCAGGTTCTTGCTTCAACTGTGGCGAGATGGGTCATTTCCAAAGAAATTGCCCAAAGCTTGCTAATGCAAATCCAGCACAGGGATGAGCATCTGATTGACTAGAAGACAACATCGTTTAGAAATAATCACGTCTTATGTATTATTTTATTGTCAGGGTCCAAGAAACAGTTGTTATCGTTGTTTATAAATAAATCTTTTATTTACATTGCAATGTATTTATGTGGTTGCATGTATAAACAACATATCCCTTACAATACCGACAATCGAGGAACCGTATTCCTTGAAGAACAAACTACCCCCAAAATTTTCCATCTTATGATCTCTTGCTTTTCCATGAAAATCCTAAGTACCCGTTTATTCTAAGGAAACGAAGTACAATGCGCAAGTTACAACACGAGACGAATACCCAAAGTACCACTATAAATCCTTAATAAGGGTACCTAAGAGTATTTCCGTAAATCCTAAAATCGTTGTGTTCCTTAATTCGAATATTACGTTTCCTTGAAAACAAAATCGAATTTTGGGAGATCATCCTATCTTTTCAGATAGATCCCAGAGGACATTGAAGTCCAGCGACTGGTTTCCTGGTGTACTTTGAATATCCATATTAATCACTAACAAGTTAATAACAAATTAATAACTGAGTTAAGCAACTATGTGATTATGTGCTTATGTGTTCCCTTTTATGTTTTTGGTGTAATCCAAGTTTTTGTTATCTGAAATCCTTAATGGACTTCTACGTTGTAGTTAAGTCCCTTGGGTTATAAAGTACTACTCCATAATTAGACCCCTTGAGTGGTCTAGTTAAACAGATTGATCCAAAAATCTGGTTAGGAACATCATGTGATGATATAGCTAAAAGGACTCCTTGGTGGCCTAATTAAAAAGATCATTTGTCGATCTAATTAAAAGGACCCTATGGTAGTCTAGTCACCCTCATCACAGGTTTGATTTTCTTCCCCTAAACATTACAAGACAAACTGTGCGGACTGTGCAAGGAATTACGTAATTATGGATGCATACATAATTATGGAATTTAGTGCACAGAAACCACAGCGAGCTTTGTCATGTGCCTAGAAGTTAACTCTATTCATTTCCGTTTCTGAGGAAGCACCCGTTGAAAATGACTCCATTTGTTCATTTTCGTTTCTGAAGATTGTCCGTTAAGGAAATGAATATCCGTTTGATTATCCTTTTCATTTCCATTTCTAAGGAAGCACCCGTTGAAAATGACTCCGTTTGTTCATTTTCGTTTCTGAAGATTGTCCGTTGAGGAAATGAATATCCGTTTGATTATCCTCTTCATTTCCATTTCTGAGGAAGCACCCGTTGAAAATGACTCCGTTTGATCATTTTCGTTTCTGAAGATTGTCCGTTGAGGAAATGAATATCCATTTGATTATCCTTTTCATTTCCATTTATGATGAAGCAACCGTTGAAAATGACTCCGTAAGTTCATTTTACGTTTCTGAAGATTGTCCGTTGAGGAAATGAATCCCCGTTTGTTTATTCCTTCATTTCCGTTTCTGAAGAATACTCGTTGAGGAAAATGACTCCGTCTGTTAATTTTCATTTCTGAAGATTGTCCGTTAAGGAAATGACAGGATTATGCCTTGTATATCTGGTGGTTACTTGACACAAAGTCACAGATGGACTCCAACGAATAAATTTCGGGACGAAATTTCCTAAAGTAGGGGAGACTGTGACACCTGGGTCACTGCGACCATCAAACAAATACCAAGCCAATGAAATATTGTATTTCATACTTGGGATCTGTATAAATATGTGTATCTTTTGCACATATCAACTCTTGTTCGATTTCAAGCTCTAAATCGCTTTCTAGAAGGTTATATGCGCGCTGATGCGTAAATATAACCAGTTTAATGCAACAAACACTCCGGAATAGTGAAATAGGCTTAACATACCTTAAATAACATTTACATAACTTAGATATAAGTTTTGAAGGCTTTGGTATGGCAAAATCAAGTTAAATCGTTTACAGGGACTAAACTTGACAAACTGTGAAAGTATGCCAATTTGAACTGTAACGAACATTCCGGATCATGAACATAAGTTAAACATACCATAAATATCCTTTACATAGCTTAGAAATAGGCTTTGAGGAGTTCGGTGTGCTAAAATAAACTTTTGGGTCATTCAGGGACTAAAAGCGTCAAAAAGTGCACAAGTTTGCACTTTCGCGCATAACTTACGTTCTGAATACATCCGGACACCCAAAAATTTATGTAAGCACTAAAATATTTTATTTTGGTGTTTGGCATGAGAAAAATCCATTCGTCACGCAATTTGGATCGTTTTTCGCGCTTGTGCGCATTCCGTCGTAATTAAGCGATCATCGCGATCGTACGACCAAACGAACCAACATCCGGCATATTTTTGAGCATGTTTCATGTCCACAATGTATAGGCATCATTTTAGGGCCTTAAAGTTGGCTTTACGGGCCTTAGAAGTGTCGGAAATGGCCTTAAACACCAACAGGGACCTAAACTGTCAATTCAGCAAAGTTTATTCTGATCAGACAGGCCAGGCGGCCCGCGTAAGGTTTGTGTGTATCTTTACGCGGCCCGCGTCAGGCTCCCAGATCAGATAAGATCAAATAATCAGCAGATTACAGTTGTTAAACTCCCATCCACACACTCACACTTGCCCTTTCAGTTCATGAGAGGCCATTTTTAGTTACCACAACTTTCCAACAAGTGTACGCACAAGATTCGATCACGGTTTCCAAGAAACGATCCTAACGGTTCGGGAAATCCTATAAATACCCAACCCACTTCATTGCAAAACCCACTAGAATCTGATTTGAGAAGCTCTAAGTTGAAACCTTTGTTTCATACCTGAGCTACTTGAATAACTGATGCGTGTGAAGTGTTATATATATTAGGTGTATATTTTAAGCCCTTTTTAACACTTATTTTAGCCAAGTTTTAAATTTATAAAACACGATATTTCACTAACACTAAACACACATATGGGCAAGTGCACCCATCGTTGAGTGTAGTATAGCGTTGGTAAGATACCGAGGTCGTCCAAGGACACAAGAGCTTTTAGTACCGGTTTATCCTCAATGTCTAATCAAAATAAAAGTTTAGAAAAATGTTTTAAACTAAGAAAAGATAAAAACTAACTAAAATGCTGAAAATAAAAATAAAATAAAAACAGATAGACAAGATGAATCACTTGGTTCCGACTCGTATCTAGTATAACCTTTGATTATTTCCGCACTTTTGCACATAATTAAGAGATTATCTTAGTTATTGTAGTAGGCCCCTCTTTTGAAGGTGACGTTACCCTCACCCAGTAGTTTGAGTCAGCAAGGATACAATCCTAAAAGGGTGGATTATTGGAAGATAATGAATTAAGTTATTAATGCAGTATTGTGGTAGGCCCCGCTTTTGGCGTTGACGTTACCCTCGGCTAAGTAGTCTGAGTCAGCAGGGATACAGTCCTAAATAGCCGGGTTATAGTATTAATAGTAGTTAACTTATGAGGGGATCAAAGAGTTTGGACCCCCGCCATCCAATACCGTGAAATATTGAAGGAGGTCCTACTAAATTTGACCCAGGTCCATTGCAGGACCTCTAAACGCTGAACAATGGCAAGACCTTTACCAAACCGTTCCCTTAACCCCCGACCAGGTAGCCAACATACCTCCATATAGACCGTGGAGATATGAATGGTGAAAATCCTTTATTTTATATAGACAGTAAAATAATGCCAAGACACCACGGACAAACGATAAGGAAAGATCACCTTCAACATAAGTAACTAGTTATTAAAGTCATTAATACAAAACCAAATAAAAAGTGCAAAAGATTAGAAATAAAAAGTATTATACTAGACACTTTGTCTTCACCAAGTGATGTAAGAGACTTAGGAAAACATGGCCTTGATTGTCAAGAACTCTTACGATCAATCTTGGATCCCGAGACGACTCACACACTCTATGATGGACAATGGATGATGGTGGTGGATGATGGTGTTGTGATGGTGGTGGGTGGTGGATGAAGTGTGAGAGAGGTGGTGTGCCAAGGGATGAGTTGAAATGAATCCAAGCACTCCTATTTATAGGCTGAACAGAGAGCTGGGCACGGCCCCGTGCCTGTCTGACACTCTCTCTCCTCATTAATTGTAATTCGCAATTACAATAAATGCGCCTGCTGTACTTTCGACACGCCCCCGTGTCCGCTGGGCACGGCCCGTGGTGGGCAATAGAAGCTTCTATAGGTTTGTCTTTTCTGCTGCTTCTTGGGCACGGCCCCGTGCTGGCTGAGCACGGGGCGTGTTCAGTCTTCTGACTTCTCTATTTTGCTTTGGAAGGTGCCGTTGAGGGGTCGGGCAGTCCACTAATGTTCCTTTTCTTGTATTTATGTTGGATTTAGCTGTCTTTTTGCTTCTTTTGCGTTTTTGAGCTCATTTAATCCTGAAAATACAAAAGGAAGACAAAAACACTCTTTTTCCAATATTAGTACTTAAAAAGGGTTAGTTTTATGCCTTATTTGATGTAATTTATATGTTGCATTTTACACACATCAAATACCCCCACACTTGAACTTTTGCTTGTCCTCAAGCAAAACTCTTTAATATGTGGCTTACACTCCCAAATGGAATGGGTAGAAGAGAAGGTTTTGAGCTTGTCGTAGAGTGTCGGGATATCCAAGATCTTTTTGGGTTTTATTTTTATTTATTTACATTCCTATTCGTAATGATTTATTTAGAACTTTTCATAGGAGAAATTACTTATTTGGGCATAACATGCCTTTTTAAAATTCCATTTATATACAAGTTCACATACCTTACGGGAGAAATCACTCACACTCGGCCGAAGGTGTATTTTTAGTGAATCACTCGAGAGCGGCATGGAACTTATTCCTACCATAGGCTTGCCAAGCAATCAATCCTCCTCCTTTTTAACTTTTATACCTTTGTAGATATCAAGAGGACTTTGTGGGTTAAGGGTTAGGCTTGGGTTAAAGGTAGGTGGTTGGGTTAGTGGTTAGTGGTTAGTAGAAAAAGGGCGAAAAACGTAACAAGTGTCGGTTTTCGTAGGTCTTTCTATTTTTGCAACTTTTTATTTTGATGAAGCTTTTATTCAAACAAAGTTATTTTTGATGAACTTGTTTGTTTATTTTCTTTTTGCTTCATCATCAACACATTTTTTTTTTTTTTTACGAAAAACCGAACTTGTTACTAAAACAAAGGGTTAAAAATGAAAAAGGTTTTGGTGGGTAAAAAGGTTTTTGGTTTGGGTGATGAAATGAAAAGGTTTAGGCTCAAAGGGGCTAACTAGGGGGATTTTTGGGTAGGTGGTAAAAGAAAAAGAAAAATAATGGTGTAGAAATAAAAAGGGGTTAGTCCTAATGCCTCCATCATTTACTTACTCGGGTTTAAGTTGATAAGGACCGGGAATGTATCGTCATGGCAAGTTCTAGAGTCGTAAGAACCAAGCGGCTATTCACACAAGAAACGAAAAATGAGCATTTAGTTTTAATGATATGTAATTGTGCTCAATAAAGGCTCAAAACTCACTTTTGTGGGAATGGGTTTTTATGTGATCAAGTATATATAATCAAATTTTAACTAAGTTTGCCATGCCTTTTCATAATTTTCTTATGTTGGTTCTTTTTATCACTACGCTATCGGTTGTAAATTTGTAAAAATATAACCTTTTTGAGAACTTGAATTTCCCGAATTAAACCTAGACAAGTAAGAAAAAATGAAATTTTTGAAAAAAATTGGGGTGATTAGCGGTTCCAATAGAGTTTTGTGTAAGGCTTGTATTTAGGACTTGCAAAATTCAAGGCTTTAGCATCCCCCCCACACTTAAATTACACATTGTCCTCAATGTGTCCCAAAAATAAATTTTTAGGTTGATTAGATGTGTAAAATGGTGTAAAAAGCAAAAATTTTCTGTTACTGGGCGCTGAACACGACCCCGTGTTGTCCGGGCACGGCCCCGTGTTCAAGTGCCAGTAACAAAATTAAAACAAGAGAAACAGAAGTCTGGACACGGGGGCGTGTTGGGTGAACACGGCCCGTGTCCAGTTACCTGAACTGGGCGTTTTCTACAGGTGGTTCAGCACGGGGCCGTGTTGGTTGGGCACGGCCCGTGTTGAACCTTCTGAAATGGAGAGAATTGTCGGGTTGCCTTGTTCTTGTGCATGGGGTCATTTTTCTCGTTCCCCTTTTCATCCTTTACCACCATGAGTGTGTTTTATTCCTGAAAATTAAAACTAACTAGAAAACATTAATCTAAATTAAACTAAGGATAGTTCCGCGGAATGCCTCCGTGGTGCGCCACGTTTATAAGGGTCCTTGGCTAGACCCAAAACCGGTCATATGTCACCCAAGTGGGATGTATTGCATCCCATGTTACACCGTCGGAGAGCATCATCTAAGCTTGAGTCTATGACCTGTATGTAGTTGACCGGGTCTTCGTCCTCAATTCTTTTTCCACATTCAAACTTCACCTCCTTATCCCCAAACTTCAATGTTAACGTTCCGTCATTCATGTCCACCACCGCTTGGGCGGTGGCTAGAAATGGCCTCCCAAGGATGAGAGGGACATCGGTGTCTTCTTCCATGTCTAAGATGACAAAGTCGGTTGGAAAAACGAAGTTGTCAACTTTTACCAATAAATTCTCAGCGACACCTTGTGGAAATTTGACGGATCTGTCGGCGAGTTGTATGCTCATCTTTGTAGGGCTTGTTGTTCCTAGGCCGAGTCGTTTGAACATTGATGTGGGCATGAGGTTAATGCTAGCCCCAAGATCGGCTAATGCATTACGAACGGGAGATCCTCCAATCGAGCAAGGGATTGTGAAACTCCCGGGATCGATTTTCTTTTGTGGAAGTTTGTTGAGCACTAAAGCGGAGCATTCTTCGCCTAAGTTAACTAATTGCAATGATTCAATTTTCCTTTTGTTTGCGAGGAAACCCCTCATAAATTTTGAGTATTTAGACATTTGGGTTAGGACCTCGATAAAAGGAATATTAACATGCAATTGTTTTAGTAAATTTTCAAATTTAGCGAATTGCTCATCGGTCTTTTGACGATTTAACCTACCGGGGTACGGAATAGGAGGAGTCTTGGTAGCCTCCTGAGTTGGTAGAGAACCTTTTCTGGCGCAGGAGGGGTCACAGGCTGGCTAGAATGGCTTCTTTCACTTGGCGGCAATGGAGCATCCTCGGGGCCCACGGTTCGATTTCTTAATGTGATGAGATGTACTTGTGCCTTCGGGTTGGTTTTGGTATTACTAGGTAACGCGCCTTGTGGTCTCTCGGAGAAATTTTGAGCTAGTTGATTTAATTGTTTTTCAACGTTTTGAATGCTAGCTTGTTGATTTCTAAAATTCGATTCCAATTGTTGAAATCGATCCGAGTTTTTCTTTTCAGTGTCAGAGATGAGGCGAGATATAGTATCTTCAAGCCTTTCTCTTCCACCTTGTTGTTGAGAGAAATTTTGTGGTTGTTGAAAATTAGTTCGTTGGTTACTTCTATTGCCGAGATCTCTCCAACCAAGATTTGGGTGGTTACGCCATCCTTGGTTGTAGGTACCCGTTGGAGGACCCGACGGCCTAGGTCTATTATCCATGTAGTTTACCGTTTCTGTTTGTTCATCTAATTCTTTCATACAACTCCAATTTTCATGTGACCCACCACACCCTTCGCAAGCCATAACCGAGGCCGCTTTTGTCATTTCTAGCTTTTTGATTTTTGAAGAGAGGGCCTCGATTTGGGCTTGTAAAGAGGTGTTTTCATCAACCTTATGGGCGCCCGGGGCAATAGATTTATTACCTCGGGGAGTGTGCCACTGAAAATTGGTTTGAGCAATTTCCTCAATTTGATTATATATTTCATTTGGGCGACGATTACCTAAAAGTCCCCCGGAGCTTGAATCAAGTGTTTGTCTTGTGTGTGGCAACAACCCATTGTAGAAAGTGGATACTTGTTGCCACACCGCTAGACCGTGATGAGGACACTTTCTTAGAAGCTCCTTGAACCTTTCCCAAGTTTCATATAAGGATTCCCCATCCTCTTGTGAGTATGTATTAATTTCAGTCATTAATTTAGCCGTTTTAGCAGGAGGGAAATACTTATATAGAAACTTTTGGGCAAGTTCATCCCAAGTGTTTACCGATCCAACTGGGAGGGTGTTAAGCCAAGCCTTAGCTCGGTCTTTTAGTGAAAATGGAAACATTCGAAGGCGGATGGCGTCATTTGATGCTCCATTGATCCGAAAGGTATCACATATTTCTAAGAAGTTAGTAATATGTAGATGGGGATCCTCGTCCGCAAGCCCGTGGAAGGTTGCGGAGTTTTGGAGCATTTGTATCAAATGCGGCCGAAGTTCGAAGTTGTTGGCTTCGACATTCGGTGCGTTGATAGCGGCGCCGAGATTGCCTACAGTGGGCCGTAGGTAATCCATGAGGGTACGTTGGTCCGCCATTGGAAGTGGGTCCCCCGAGACTTTCTCTTGATTTTTGGCTTTAAGTCTTTTTCTGAGAAAGCGTTCGGGTTCGTCTAGAGGTTCTTTTATGTCTCTATTAGAACTGGAGCTCATGCACTACGTAGGAGGTTCAAATGTGGCGCCTAGGTTCCAAGTCCTGCAATAAAGACAGAAAAGAACGTTGGTCAGAATATTCACCACGGCCCCGTGCTCAGCGAACACGGCCCGTGTTCAGAGGCACAGTGATTGATTTCTGGATCCCTGTTACTGGGAGTTGGACACGACCCCGTGTTGCACCGACACGGCCCCGTGTTCAGCTTCTCTGTAACTCAGAAAATAAAAACTGCCAGTGATGATGCTGGGCACGGCCCGTGCTGAGCGCTGCAGAAGCTGAAAAAACTAAGAAAATCCTAAAAAATTAAAAAGAAAAATAAAAGATGATTAGGCCGTTGATTCCTAACTTTCTTAAAATCCTTGTGTCCCCGGCAGCGGCCCGCGTAAGGTTTGTGTGTATCTTTACGCGGCCCGCGTCAGGCTCCCAGATCAGATAAGATCAAATAATCAGCAGATTACAGTTGTTAAACTCTCATCCACACACTCACACTTGCCCTTTCAGTTCATGAGAGGCCATTTTTAGTTACCACAACTTTCCAACAAGTGTACGCACAAGATTCGATCACGGTTTCCAAGAAACGATCCTAACGGTTCGGGAAATCCTATAAATACCCAACCCACTTCATTGCAAAACCCACTAGAATCTGATTTGAGAAGCTCTAAGTTGAAACCTTTGTTTCATACCTGAGCTACTTGAATAACTGATGCGTGTGAAGTGTTATATATATTAGGTGTATATTTTAAGCCCTTTTTAACACTTATTTTAGCCAAGTTTTAAATTTATAAAACACGATATTTCACTAACACTAAACACACATATGGGCAAGTGCACCCATCGTTGAGTGTAGTATAGCGTTGGTAAGATACCGAGGTCGTCCAAGGACACAAGAGCTTTTAGTACCGGTTTATCCTCAACGTCTAATCAAAATAAAAGTTTAGAAAAATGTTTTAAACTAAGAAAAGATAAAAACTAACTAAAATGCTGAAAATAAAAATAAAATAAAAACAGATAGACAAGATGAATCACTTGGTTCCGACTCGTATCTAGTATAACCTTTGATTATTTCCGCACTTTTGCACATAATTAAGAGATTATCTTAGTTATTGTAGTAGGCCCCTCTTTTGAAGGTGACGTTACCCTCACCCCAGTAGTTTGAGTTAGCAAGGATACAATCCTAAAAGGGTGGATTATTGGAAGATAATGAATTAAGTTATTAATGCAGTATTGTGGTAGGCCCCGCTTTTGGCGGTGACGTTACCCTCGGCTAAGTAGTCTGAGTCAGCAGGGATACAGTCCTAAATAGCCGGGTTATAGTATTAATAGTAGTTAACTTATGAGGGGATCAAAGAGTTTGGACCCCCGCCATCCAATACCGTGAAGTATTGAAGGAGGTCCTACTAAATTTGACCCAGGTCCATTGCAGGACCTCTAAACGCTGAACAATGGCAAGACCTTTACCAAACCGTTCCCCTAACCCCCGACCAGGTAGCCAACATACCTCCATATAGACCGTGGAGATATGAATGGTGAAAATCCTTTATTTTATATAGACAGTAAAATAATGCCAAGACACCATGGACAAACGATAAGGAAAGATCACCTTCAACATAAGTAACTAGTTATTAAAGTCATTAATACAAAACCAAATAAAAAGTGCAAAAGATTAGAAATAAAAAGTATTATACTAGACACTTTGTCTTCACCAAGTGATGTAAGAGACTTAGGCAAACATGGCCTTGATTGTCAAGAACTCTTACGATCAATCTTAGATCCCGAGACGACTCACACACTCTATGATGGACAATGGATGATGGTGGTGGATGATGGTGTTGTGATGGTGGTGGGTGGTGGATGAAGTGTGAGAGAGGTGGTGTGCCAAGGGATGAGTTGAAATGAATCCAAGCACTCCTATTTATAGGCTGAACAGAGAGTTGGGCACGGCCCCGTGTCCGCTGGGCACGGCCCCGTGCCTGTCAGACACTCTCTCTCCTCATTAATTGTAATTCGCAATTACAATAAATGCGCCTGCTGTACTTTCGACACGCCCCCGTGTCCGCTGGGCACGGCCCGTGGTGGGCAATAGAAGCTTCTATAGGTTTGTCTTTTCTGCTGCTTCTTGGGCACGGCCCCGTGCTGGCTGAGCACGGGGCGTGTTCAGTCTTCTGACTTCTCTATTTTGCTTTGGAAGGTGCCGTTGAGGGGTTGGGCAGTCCACTAATGTTCCTTTTCTTGTATTTATGTTGGATTTAGCTGTCTTTTTGCTTCTTTTGCGTTTTTGAGCTCATTTAATCCTGAAAATACAAAAGGAAGACAAAAACACTCTTTTTCCAATATTAGTACTTAAAAAGGGTTAGTTTTATGCCTTATTTGATGTAATTTATATGTTGCATTTTACACACATCAATAACGATTAGCATTCGGGGACCCTGCGTAAGTATTCCTTCGTTCTTTTATTGCTTTTCGAGTCCGAAAGTCAAACTTTGTTTGAATTTCTGCGTTGACCAGTTTATGGTCAATGCGAAGTTCATTTGAACTTCGCAACGTGATTGTAATCACGATGGTTATAGTCCCTTGTGACTATGCCTACTGATTACCACGTTGTCTAGGGTCGTAAGGGTAAGCGATCTAATAAATCGCTTTTACCTTCGAACCCGACCCATTTGGTCGATCATTAGGATCTGACCAAATACGTTAGGTGACCATAGTAGGTAGGGAATAACCTTCCGAGGTTATACCTTATGGTCACGACATTTAAGTAGTTGTATGATAGGTAGTTTATATGCCTTAGGTAAATTACCAAAATACCCCTTTGATGCCAAAATTCATTATAAACATATGTGACATAACTTTTGACATCTAAACTGATTTGGCGACAATATTAGGCATGTTAAGGCATATTCTACTTGTCATAGGACTAGTTAGGCGGTCCGAACGCGTTTCACGCGAACGACGCGTTAAAGTAGCATAAGCTACCTAAACGGGTCGTAATGGGTCGTAAGCACTTATGTTAGGTTTCATTTAGTATGTAGGCTTTGTTAAACCATATTACACAAGTCTCCATACTCGTTTGGTTTACGAACCTTCATTCTATCTCAATCCTCCGATATAGGTCCGGTTTATTAACATAGTTACCTATATTAGGTGCCGTTTGATTCCGAGATCTCTAGCATTGCTTGGTGGTTATCTTAGGACTTCTGAGCAATCTCAAGTGAGTACATAGACCCCTCTTTTACTGTTTTCCAAACTGTTTTGGGGTGAAACACATGTGCCTACTTGTTACTTTCATGCTTTCCTGTTTTCACATCATATACTTGCTATGTTTATTAGTACATTTATAGTACATGATTTCAATACATTTTATGCTATGTATGCCCATTGTGTGCATACTTAGTACATCACTTTACAATACATTGCATGCTATGTACGCCCATTGTGTGCATACTTAGTACATTATTTTACATTACACTCATGCTATGTATGTGCATTGTGTGCATACTTAGTACATTGTTCTACATTGCATTTCTGTTGCATACGCTCATCCAGCATATGAACACATTATATTACATTTTGAACCGTTGTAACCATTTGACTATGTGAACCGTCGTAACCGTTTGATTATATGACCTATTTGTAACTGCTGAACCGTGTGAACCTTTTGTATCTGTTGACATGATTTACATTTGACAATAGACGTTGGACTATACATAAACATTTCTACAATTGTTAAACATTACATCTTGATGGTTTGGTTTGAGTAAGTGATTTAAGTAACGAGGCGTGTGTAATATGATACAAGCATGGTGGATACGCCGCTGGTACTTCCTATATATAAGTGTTTGTATGGTATTACATATCGTAGCGTTATTTGAATCATTTCAGTTTGAGACATATAACATTTTATACAAATAACATACTTTTCACAAGACATTGTTTTACAAACAACTTATCTTATACAAACTCATTTTACTTGGTTATTCATTTAACCTTAAATTTATCTATACATATCATCTGATCTTATCGTTTTTCAAATGATTTACAAAACAAAGCAAATTACAAGGTTCATGACTAAACATTTTCTCAAACATAAGTCATGAATTCTGTTTTCATAAAAACCTATGTATCTCACAGGCATTTTTATGCTGACGTACCTATTTTCACATGTGTTTTTCAGGAGCTGTTGCATAAGTTGATCAAGATACACATAGGCAGACTTGGGCTTTAGTGACAATAAAAGATGCAAGACTAGTTAATTATGTTGTATTTCCTTGTTTGTTAAGACATTGTAACACTTCTAATCAATAAAACGAAACTTCAATTGCCATGGATTTGAAACAATTAATTATGTTACAACACTCCCCGACATTTCCGCCACGTTTTGTATGTTCTACGTGGTCGGGGTGTGACACACCTCACTTCTCTTTCTCTCCTCTTTGTTCACGGCCACAACCAACAACCACAACCTCACCATCATTCAATCCTCTTACATACATTCCAAGCATACTTAAGGGTGTTAGAAGGTGCATAAAGAAGCTAGGAGCTTTCGGAAGTGCAAGGACCTTCTCTATTTGCTTTTATCCACTTGATTTCTTCACTTGAATCATCCCTAGCCTTGAGCTAGTGGTAAGAACACAAATCCTTCCATTTTACATCTATTTCAAGTGGTTAAAGAATGATACATGTTGAAAATCATTAAGAACACTAAGAAACTTGAAGATGAAACATAAACATAAGCATAAAACTATAAGAAATCTTAAAGAAAATCATGTTGTTTAGTGTTGTTATGATGCTTGATGATTGATGGTTTGTGTAAATGATGTAGATCATTATATGATCTTGCTAGATCAAGATTAAAAACATAATCTAGCAAGATGAGAGGATGAAAATGTTAGAGATTTATAAATCATCCTCATGCAAGACATGAATTTGAAAGAATATGTTGTTTTCTTGAAAAATAATGATTAATGTGAGTAATAATACTTATAGATCTAAAGATTTATGGAGGATTTCTAAAGAAACCAAGCTAAAAATATAAGTTTTGCTAAAACTTGGCTCTTACATAAACAAATCTTATTTTTAGTGGTTAAACAAGTGTAGAAACACTTGTGTAACAAGAAGAATACATAAAGAAATATTTTTGAAAAATATGATTACAAGTTGTGAATATCTAAATCATTCAAGAATGATGTTTTTATGTAAACAACCACACTTGAAAGGGCAACTAAACTTACTAAACACACTACCAAGTTACTACAAATTTTTACAAATATTCAAGTTCATGAAGTAGTGAAATATGCATGATTTAGGCAAGATTGGTAAGTAAAGGTTGTTTGTTGATAATTGTAAATTGATTGTGATGATTTTCACAAAAGAAAATGATATGCTTGAAAGCATGGAAACCTCCATTTTTAGGGGAAACTATGGCAAAATTTTCTAAAAATATTAACACTTAGAAAAATATTTTAAACAAATATTTACAAGTGTATTTTAACCATGAGTATTCCATATAAACTTTGCCATAATTTTTGTTACAAAAATATAAGTGTTGGGGTTGGTTTTTATAAATAAAAGTGACTAAATATATATATATATATATATATATATATATACACACACATTGAAGACACACATGTGTGATTACTTGTATATTATGTGTATTAGTTATATTATTTTGGTGCTTGAAATAATATATCTCATCAAAATACCAAAAATTACAATCCAAAATATTACCAAAATTCCAAGGAATAAATATACAAAGAATACCCAAAATACCAGTAGAACCGAACAAAGGAATATAACTAACAAAATATTCCGGAAATATTATTCATGTGTATATTTTGGTAAATAATATTTTGGACATCAAGGGAATGAAAATGGGATTTTCATGATTACTACAAGAATATATCACATTTTGACAAGGGAAAAATATATTATTTTTGGCATGTATGAATATATTTTTCTTGAATTTTTTAGAAGATATATTATTTTTAAGAAATATATATTTTCTTACACACCCACAAAATACAATATTTTGATGTGAAAGATATATTTTCTCAAATAAATATGAAGTATGTCATTTTTGGAGAAAATAAGTTTATATATATTTTCTAAGATAAGCATGAAAATATATCAATTTTTTAAAACTTATGAGAAAATACAAATGTTTTTGCCAAAAGAAAATATATAAATAATTTTTCTAAATAATATTTATTACAATATATATTTTAGAAATATATATTGGTGGACTTTTATTAAAGATAATGTTCCGGAATAATTAATATGAAATTAAGTATAAAGAATACTTAATGAATACAATAAAAATACGTATCCTCGTACGTATAAACACACACCGGAATACGACCCTAATACATGTCAAGACTATACAAGTGAAAGATACCCCACCTTGGGAAGAATATACAAGTAAAAATACTTGGGAAGTATTAAGTTGATATATATTGTTCTAACAATTATTCCAAAATTTAATAAATATAATTTAAGTTAAAATATTTATTATTTTGACAAATAATTATATAACTTGGAATAATGATGAAGACACTTGGAAACGTAACTCAAAGGCACTAATTAATACTAAGTCAAGGCACGACCCGCTCGTCTAATAAGACCATAGTACATTGTAGGTAGTCGTGTACACCAGAGGAAACTTTGAGTTACAGGCGGATTCGAAGAACGCAAAACTGTGAGTTTCATGTCCCCCTTTTCTTTTAACTGTTTTCAGTTTTATAACTTCGGGGGTGAAATACATGTTACAACTGTTTACAAATGTTTTATACATGGTATGGTTAGCTAAGGAAGGGTACTACTTGATCATGTGAGTGGTGGGTACAACACTCAAGGCCATTAATCCTCGTTGTAGGACCGAGGGACATGAGTGATAGATCTATTCGGGTGCAGCGAGCCCCACCCATGCGCCCGCCGAATGAGCCATGTGGTGACTATGTCTTATTGCCGAAGTCTGCTAGGTTTGAGTTTTCCTGCATCACGTCACAAATATTAATGTATTAGCTACACATTAATTGATCTGTTTCCTTGTTGCTTTCATACCGGATTTCAATTACATACAAACATACTTACAAAGGTTTCAAAGGTTTATTCACAAACACACACATGAACTCGCTCAACTTTTGTTGATGTTTTCAAACTACATGTATTTCAGGAAACTAAGTATGGATCTGACGGGCGTTAAAGTTCCAAGTGTTGTCTGGAATAAAAGATGTCAACCGGTGTCGAATGGTTTAGAGTGTGTATCCTATCTTGGATAGGATACATGTTTCAAATCTTGGTTATCATTAATGTCTTTTGAAAAGTCCTTATGGAACTTAAAAGCTGTTGGTGTTGTATTCTGAATACGAAGTTTATGTTTTTGGGGTTAAATCAGTGTTGTTGTAATGTTTCAAAACTTAATCAATGGATGAACATCTTGGATTTATCATATAGTTGTTTGTTATGGTTGAATGCAATGATATTAACCAAGTCACACCAAATCACGCTTCCGCAAAAGTCAGGGTGTGACAGTTTGGTATCAGAGCATCGATTGTAGCGAACTAGGATTCCTTCTCGAGTCTAGACTACAATCATTATTAGGGCTCTCACGAAAATATTTTTACGACATGTTTTCATTGCATGCACAAAACGCCCAGATCCAGAGAAACAAACAATTTTTATAAAGAAATGACACAAAACACATTTCAAGGTTTATGTTTGTGGTTCAGTCTGAGAGACTGGGTGTTTCAGTTTGAGAGACTGGGTGTTTCAGTCTGAGAGACTGGGTGTTTCAGTCTGAGAGACTAGGTGTTTTAGTCCGAGACACTGGGTAGTTCAGTCTGAGAGACTGGTTGGTTTAGTCTGGGAGACTAGGTGGTTTAGTCTGAGAGACTGGTTGGTTTAGTCTAGGAGACTAGGTGGTTTAGTCTGAGAGACTGGTTGGTTTAGTCTGGGAGACTAGGTGGTTTAGTCTGGGAGACTGGTTGGTTTAGTCTGGGAGACTAGGTGGTTTAGTCTGGGAGACTAGGAAGGATAGGAATTTTCATGAAGAATAATGTGAATACATGATTACATGATGAATTGTCTTTGCTTGCAATACACTAAGTGTTAGTGATTACTATGGATATACATGCTATGACTATTATGTACCGGCACACATGTCACCTTCTTTAGAGAGCGAGTTGTCAGATGTTGACGACCCTATGGCCACCACCACAGATAATGAGACTGCACCTGCGCCAGAGATATTTACGTTAGACACTGAGAGTGACCCTGACATGCTGACCAAGGGCGAGGACGACTTCCAACCATTAGCGCTACCAGATCTTGGTGATGATTTACCCTTGCTGATGGCTCCCCTGACGAGGATCCTTTTGTCACTCTTGTTTCGGTCCACGACCACCCCATCACTGGTCATTCCGATGGTGAGCCTATCATGACTCCGATCCTCGACGCCGTACCTCTCGTGGTCATTCCTCCCGAGGATCTGCCCTTTCGACGATTTGTTTGATGATGACGTTGATTTGTTAGTTGATGATCCTCCTGTTGACTCCCAGGGTGATGGGGAGATAGCTGAGGATGTCGTTGCTACGCTACCTCCTGAGATTCCTGCCATTGAAGTATCCTCTGTTTCTGTAAGACCCTCAATCCATTTTAATCAATTATTCAATAAATTTCGATTATAATAGTGTATTAGATTAAATATACACTTTTAAATGCGAGTTTGTTAAAACATTTTAATAAATAAAACATTCCAACATTTTGTAATTTAATTCGCCGTTTAAAACGTGACGACGAAAACTATTCGCGGAAGCTTTGATCTCGTGTGTTCGGTTCTTTGTTGAGCTTGATCATCATCCGACACTCTACGTAAACCTACATTTCACGAAACATGAAATGAGTTAGTCACAAATGATCTAATAGTGTTAATCAAGTCCGAATACAAGTTTGAACAAGATGAATAGTTTTATTTTGCCAGATAATGAGCCCCTCACTGGGCGCAATAGACATCTTCTTTGTCTTTTATAATTGGCCACCATAAACATTAGTTATGATGGTTACTTGCCTCATATAAACAATTTCGCTACGCCAATCTATTAACCCAAAACCACCCAATAGTAAAGGGTGTATTAGGATCCTTAGAAATTTGCATAATCGAAACTACTCCCGAAAACGGATCCGATTAACTGAAGCATGCAAAACTTCTACAAAAATACTGGGCACTACCGTAGCTTACGGTAGCCACCGTAAGCTACGGTAGCCACTGGGCATTCAGGGGCTGCCGTAAGGCAGTACAATCCCAGCGTAACAACTTCAGTCTCTACCGTAAGTTACGGTAGCCACCATAACTTACGGTAGCTAAAAGGGCAGAATGTTTTGCAGCTGATGCTGCATTTTCCAGCTCTGATTCTTTTTACGGAAATGTGCATAACTTTCAATCTACACATCCGTTTTACGCGATTCTTTTTCCTATGCGTCCATAATTTAATTCTCCATCTTATGGAGTTAAAATCCAACATCCGGTTTAACAAAATTTTAGACTTCTAAGTCTTCGGCTCGTTACCCTTTTTACCAAATTTTGACCCGTTCGTGATTTTATCAAACAAACATGTTAAAATTCATAATTTCAATATCTCCTATCATATTAATCTCAAATCACGGGTTTTCTTACACAATAAAAAACCCGCTTACGCTCAAGTGCTTATTTTGACCCATTAAGGGTATTTAAGCACTTTAAAGCTTAGAATCGCTTTCATTCATCTCTAGCATCGCAATCCTACATTTCTTATCAAGTAATCTTCCATCACACTATATGTGTGGTGGATTTAGCGTGGATATCATTAACTATAAATTCATATAAGCGTACCTGGCCCAGGTCAACAAATAGAACCGATTTATACCTCGCTTTGGTTATCACACAATCTATGGCGACGCAATTATTCAATTTGCTAATCGCTCCTGTTAACATAAGACTCGACAACCACATTAGTCAATATCGTCAAATGGTGTTATCACCACTATTCGACCCGTTTGGCCTATATGTCGAACGTTTCCTATTTAATCAAAAACATGGTTTTTGATTTCCAATTCATACATCCATCCCATCCCGGATTTATTTACCAAATCCTTTTTGTTTCAAATCCTTTCCTCACAAATTCAACCCGTTTTGGCTTACGCCATGGGTATCCTTTTAACTTCGATTTACATTAGTCAACACTTGACTAATTTCCATCTATACCCCTTTTCCTCATTATTCGATTACACTACAAAATATTCTTAACAGGAAATCCGTATTTTTTATGTTTCCGTTATCACATGTATAATGTATAAAATAAACAAGTATTCTACAAGGGGGTGTAAGTTTCACTTACCTTGCATCCGCTTATACTTTTCTTACGTAATCGTTCTACTTGACCCGCTTCTTCTCAAGCTTCCATCTAGCTTGTCAAAAGTCAAGCTATAATGCGATCATCCACAAGATAGTTATATTAGTCATCAATACTATGACTATTATACTTATGGACTCTCTTTACAATTTTCCGCATACGATTTTTATTATAGACCGGTTTGACTCTTAAAGGTCAAACTGCTTATAACATATGCAATTGCACTAATGAACTTTATATACTCATTTGCTTAGCTACTCAAGCAACAATCATGTATAAACCATGTGCTAAATATTTCACATAATTAATAACTATGATAGTGAGAGGTATTTCTATTGTCATCAAAACACATTAATTCACCATGTTCACCTAGGGATTCCATCGAACACCTTATGGGCATGAAATTTTTACTACTAGCAAACAAGCTCATGACTAACTACTTAGCCAAGACTAACATTATTTTCAAGTTCCTTACATCTAGCATGCATAACAACACCTAGATTCGTTCCACAAAATCAATAACACCCGTTTCATGATCAAGATTCTAGTATTCTTAATCTCTCTACAAAACCCATCTAACACATATGTGGGTGATTCTCAATTTCATGTGTATGAACATCAATACATCAAATTATTGATTAGGGTTCATTCCTAACCATGAATTTATCATAGTTTCATTCAAACATCTAACATTCAAGCTTCAATTTCAATTTTAATAAGTTCATTAAGAATCCCAACTTCATAAATATCAAAAATTTGACATACCTTACGATCCCCTTGACTTGGTGATCGTTTATTTATGTTCATGCATCGATTTAGGTCTTGATTTGCCCTCCAATTTGATGGATTAAGGTTGAACAAGGGTTTCCCCTTGTTTCTTCTCCTGATGATCGACATATACACACACTAAGTGTGTGATATGTGTTGATTTTTATGTTTTAATAAAACAAGTTTCCTTTTTGGCAGCTTTGGTCCCTCAAGTTTAGTTTTAATTGTTAGGGACAAGAACTCCATGTTTTATTACTTATTTACACCTCACTAACTAGGTTAACTATTCCTAGTTAACTTAGTGGGTGTCGGGAAAATAGAACCCGTTTCATTTTTTTTAAGCCCCGTTAACTCGGACTTCTTATAAACTTACTTCCTTAAAAGCTTTTATTCACGTTATATTTAATATTAGGATTATTTGTTTAAATCCTAATATTTATCGGGTTACTCTTACCACTAACGGTACTTTATCCGTCTTTTAGTATTAACGGGGTTTGATTACCAAACCCGTTTTCGGGTTGTTACATGTCTACTGTAGGCTCGCGTGCTGACCCGAACGAGTCAATCGGAGGCGTTCTAATTCGTTTCAGGTGCAGAATAACAAGAAACGAACACGAAAACAGCTTGTTCTACTAAAACTTGCCTTGTATATTGATTTTACACTGATTACAAGTCAATCGGCACTTCGGCAGCAATTCGGTACCGGAAACAAGAACATCTACAACTGATTTCGCTCATGGCCCTATATATAATGTTGGGGATTTTCGCTCATATGGACATGATGTCCATATAAGCGAAACCTGACATGACCACATAAGCGAAATTACATGTGTTTATAAAAGCGAAATCACAAAGTTCATAAAAGCGAAATCTCCAAATTATAACAATCTGATTATAATTGTTTTGTCTTCTAGTGAGGATTTCTTTGTCTTTTTGTGAGGTGATGTCATTGATGATGTCATCTTGATGATGTCATCATGACATCATTCTTGAACAAATCCACAACGAACCCAAGACTCGATGTAAGACGAAGTCGACAGATGAATGCACTAACAGACTCCCCCTCAGATGTTGACGAGTCTTAAGTGTCGAGTCTTTTCATCTTCAGTCTTTATCAGTCTTCGTGCTTCCTTCACTCTAACTGGCTCTATCCTATCTCCAATTCTCTTTCAGGATCTTTGGCACCTAGCTCTTGCATCTTCAGGCTCTCTTTCTCTAACAGATTCCCCCTCAACTTGTACTGGGATCACAGTCTGGTTTTCACAGGTTCAGGTATCGCAACCTGGCTCACCTATATATTCTCTACCCAAAACATAAGTTTCGTAACAAATAAGATATAACAAATTTAGAAACTCTGCTAATCACTTGAAGACACAATTTGAACACATCATTTTCAAGTATCAAACAAAATGATTTATCAAGTAAGTTTCAGATGAATCACTTGAATGATTATCATTATCATTTCACACATTTTCAAACAAACTTTCCCAAACCTGTTCATCATGTTCAGCACTCGGAATTTTGAAAATCAGCTTTTCAACATCAGTTGTCGAAAATATTTTTGTATTTTTCAAAATTTATGCTAAAACACACCGAAAATCTTTTTGGATTTTGAAATAACAGAAATAAAATGCAGTAAAGAAATATTTACAAACAATATTTTTGTGAGTTTGCGTAAGAGGATCATATCAGTTTTTGAGACAAATCACCAACACCATTAAGCTTTATACATTTTAAGTTCTAAACAATTCACTTAGATTGTCAGTATACTGATCCACTTTAAATTTTCACACAAAGTTCAACTGCTTCGAGATACGATATTAATGTTTTAAGCACTTAAACTCAATCGCATGTCCCACCTCAGAATATACTCCCGTATCCAGATCCCAATATTCAGTCTTACAGGTAATTATGACACAAATGATATCTGTAGGGGTTAATAAATTATGAAGAATCATGAGAGCTCAGGTCAGAACTACCGTTCAGCAGAGAGATCATGACTCAACTTTTGGGTGTGTCCCCTTTAGAGGATCTTTTTTACAACAGCATTGCTAAGCAATTTTATTGTCTTATCATATATGCTGAGGGTGATGCTATGTTTCAAGCATTGCAGAAAGTATTATTCGAGGACTAGGTCAGAACTTCCATTTAGCAGAAGTCCCGGAATAATACCCCATATATCACTGAGTATAAAGACCTAGTATATCAGAAAAAGGAATCTTTCAAACGAGATTTCGGGGGTTACCCATATATCCGAGAGATGTTACCTACGAATTAAGTAAGTTTGAATTTAGGTTTATATCTCGTCACAATCTACTAAATGTGCAAAAACCTACTGGCACATCATCAGTGAGACCGTTTATCACTTTTTAACTTTCCAATTCTTTAGCATGTTGTGATAGTCCACTGATGTACTATCATTTCCTCTTTTATACAACAAAACTCATTTTCATTTTATCATGTTTTTGTCTTTTTCAAATTTTCAAATGTTTTTGGATTTTCTGAAAATTTTTACTCCCCCTAAAATGCAAACACATTTTAGGAAATTTGAAAACAAACTATACAATAAAGCGACAACTGATATCAAATCGCTTCAATTCGCCATCCACTTGGCATAAACAATCAGAACTCCCCCTTTCAACAAACTATTTTCCCATTGTGATTTCAAAACACTTAAGTTTGTTTTAATCAAATGGTTTTTCCGGAAAATAAGTTTGCTTGATTTTACCACTTGTAAGTTAGGGGATAAACTCATCATTTTGTTCTCCAAAATACCACATGTAAGTATGGTCCAATCAAGTTCAACTTAATGACCTTGATTAACCACTTGAAGATGAAAATCTCTTTCACCACTTGTAGGTTTTCCACCGTCTATCAACACCACTTGTAAAACCAAATATAACAATTAAAATATACCACCTGTACTTTACCAACTGTACCACTTGTAAGATCATTTACTAAGAAAGATGCCGATTCCTGCTCCACTCTTACCAACCTGGGAGCTCCGGCAAGTCCTGCAAAACTTCTCAAAAACATATTATACAAACATGATAAAGAATGATGCCGATTCATGATCCACGATTACCAACTTGGGATCTCCGGCAAGTCAGATTTTTAGTTTGGAAAAACTTTCCCCCAAGGCTGACCATCCTTGGGAGATTCTGGAACACATCTATCCCACCAACACTTTGATTTGTAAAATTCTTTGGCATCCTTAACTTTCCTGTCAACCATCTTCCCGAAAATATGTTTGACTTTCCCATTGAAAGCCTTCTCAACATCAAATTCTCCCTTATTAGCGAAGAATTGATTTGAGATTTCAACCTTCCCAACTTTAGACTTCCAATTTTCCTTTGACAATGGAGGAAAATTCTCATCGTTCAACTCAGGAACGGAATTCACAATCTTTTTCTCAACCAAAGACTCCTCTGATTTTATGGAATCAGATTCATTGTCAGAATTACCCACAGATTTAACCACCCATTTTTGTTTACTCAAATCACCTCTTCTTTCGTAAAATCGTTTTGAACTTTCTCCTTCCTCAGAAGTAGAATTTTCAAAATTTTTAACATTTTTTACAGGTTGTTATTTCTTATCAACACAAGTCTTTCTCAAAACAGATTTAGAAGAAACTCCCTGTTTTTGGTAGTTGGTCTTGGGGCAATTCCAAGCTATGTGTCCAACTTCCTGGCATTTGAAACAGGTTCTTCTGTCAACTCTTTCAGCAAACCTTCTCACATTCTTCTTCACTTCAGCAAGAAACTCTTGATTCGACTGCTTCCAGAACGGTTTCTTCTGTTCATCCTCTGAACTTCCTCCTGAAACAAATTTTGTTTTTGGTTTATAAGTTTTCTGATTTTTATAATTTTCTGGAGGAATAAAACCAAGACCTTTCTTTTTGAGATTACTGTTATGGTTTGGTTTCTTTTGAAAACCATAACCAGAACTGTAACCCTTTTTCTTGTTCAATCTCTGTTGAACTATTGAAGTGTACTTTTTAGGTTTTTCATGAAGATTTAAATCTTTTATTTCAGAAATATTAATTTCTGTTAGTTTGAAAACCTGTTTTATCATTTCAGTTTTGACACTTCTTATTGGAAATTCCTCATCAGAATATAATTTGTCAGAATCAAACAAAGTATAAGCCACTTTGATTGACCCTTCATTCAAATTAGATTTTGATAACAGGAATTCTCTATTGTAAACCCTGTTAACCGGTGAACTCGGACTCTTTTCTGATGAACTCGAACTTTCAGACTTAGACTCCGGTTTTGACTCTTCATCCGTATCCAACACCTGATCGACAACTTTCTTTACTAACTCAGACTCATGATCAGTGTCAGACGCTGTGAATGTAACATCAATATTGTCTGGTAATTCATCAATGATTTCAGACTTTAACTTGATGTTGACTGCCTTTTTTAGACGCTCCTCGTTAGGATTCCTTGGAGAATAAGTTTCATGGATCGGGGGCGGACATCTGTTATACTTGACACTTGGTTTCTTACCAGTATCAGTATCTTCAGTCTTTTTATCCATGAACGCTTCCAGACCTGCAACAGTAGGATAAACACGATCAATCAGATAATCACATGTAGTATAACTCAACAGTAATCGTTTAATCCTTTCACTTTCAATCTTTTCAAGCTCCACTTCTTTCTTCAGCTTAGCACAGTCTTCAATATATTCATTGATAACACTCTGCTTTGTCATTAATGTTGCGCTCATTTTGTCATTTTCTTTTTCAATTTCTGAATTTGTTCTTTTCAAACTATCAACTGTCCTATTCAGCACATCATAAGATTCCTTCACATACTTCACATCAGACAGTAAATCTTCTTTTATCTTCTCTAACTCAACAATCTTCTTATCTTTTTCATCACAATCTTTGCAAGATTCTGAACACTTTATACATGGTTTTTCAACTTCAACCAATTTTTCAACTATCTTCTCAACTTCAACGATCTTTTCAACTTCGACAAGTTTTTCAATTTCAACAATCTTGTCAACAACTTTCTCTACTTCAACAATTTTCTCCACAACTTTCTCAATCACTTGATCAACAATTGCTTCTCCAGCTTCTGTCTTTGTCTTTTCATCAGCTTGCATTTTTGCTGTTTCCAGCTCATGTTCTTCAATTTTCTGAATAAACTGTGCCAGATTCATGTTTTCATGTTTTCTCATATGTTTTACAATCAACAGATAAGTTCCCCATTTTTGCTGTGGTAATGCATCAGCAAGTTTATCAATCCATTCATCATTGTCTTTCTTAATGTTCAATCTTCCCATTTCCACGACTAAATGACAATATCTATCAATGATCATCTTTGTTGTTTCATGGTCAAAAGCTACAAACATGTCAAATGACTTCTTCAACAACTCCTTTTCCATGTTTCAAAGTCAAGGCTTCACAAACACAAACTTTCTTGTTTTAAAAATACTTTTTTCAAACAAGCTGTATCACCTTATAAAAACACCTGCAAACAATCAAACAAACGATCAGTTTAAACTAACTGAATACGTAAAAGTGAGTGTTGATGAAATCAATCTAAGACTCGTTGTCGAAGATTTGCGGATTCGTTCCAATGTTGTTCAAGTGAGATCACTGAATGAATAGATTTGATTGGAACGAAATGACTTCAATTTGAGCCGAGGACACTTAGACAAACAATTCACTTTTGTTGGGCTTTCCAATCCTCATAAACTAAACAACATCTCATTGGGCCGATGACATTGAGCTTGAATTATGATGTTACCAGACCTCGATTGGAATGAAATGGATTTAATTTGGCCTTAGAATGATTTTGGGCCGAGCACTTTAATGGGCTTCAAACAAACCTCCAAACTCTCGGTATCATGAGATATCAACACAATTCATTATCAACTTGGGCCAATGCACTGATGATGTGTCAAAATGAAATATATCACATAAAACTCTAAATGCAATCTGACATATTATATGCAATATTCTCAAAAATTGATTTGAATATCTTGGGCCACACAACAAATCTGAATCAAATTAAACAAGATTGGGGTTGACCAGCTGACACACTTTAACATCTATCACATGTGCATTTAAAAAAAAAAACATTACATGAAAGTCTTGACATTATCAAAAGCTTACTGCCGACAACTTTTAGAATTCAATATGATTGGACCGCACCATTTTATCAACTTCACATGCAAACCAAACAATTTAATTTGACCTTCACAATTATCACGCATGCAATCTCAATTAATGTCAGACACATTTAATTTTCACATGCAAAAACTTCAATTTACGAGACCTCAGTATGATAATATCACATGAATCGATCTGATATAATCACATGCGCACAAGAACTGAAATGTTCACAAATTCACAGGTTCACATGCAATCTGACTTCACCGACACTAAATGGAATAAATCACATGCAATTCACATTATTTCAACAAATCCTCGTGACCGAAAGAGCGAAATCAAAAAGTATGCATGACACATAAGCGAAATCAGGGTTAACTTGTGGTCATAAAAGCGAAATCAGAGATCTATGGGTGACAAATGAGCGAAATCAGGTGGTCATAAAGACGAAATCAGAGGTCTATGGGTGACAAATAAGCGAAATCAGGTGGTCATAAAGGCGAAATCAGCAAATGTCCATAAAAGCGGAATCACTTCGGGATGTATTTTGGTCCATTTTTACTCTGAATTTCAATTCCAAACTTTCAAGGGTTTGTCTATGTCCAATTTCAAACAATCTGTGAAATTTTGGTCCAATTCTAACCGTGAAATCTTCCTGAACTTGTAAAAGAAAGTGTAGAAGATAGAAATATAGATGAAAACAAGCTGAGATATGCAGAACTCCTCGTCCTGAGCTCTGATACCACTTGTAGGATCGCGTGCTGACCCGAACGAGTCAATCGGAGGCGTTCTAATTCGTTTCAGGTGCGGAATAACAAGAAACGAACACGAAAACAGCTTGTTCTACTAAAACTTGCCTTGTATATTGATTTTACACTGATTACAAGTCAATCGGCACTTCGGCAGCAATTCGGTACCGGAAACAAGAACATCTACAACTGATTTCGCTCATGGCCCTATATATAATGTTGGGGTTTTCGCTCATATGGACATGATGTCCATATAAGCGAAACCTGACATGACCACATAAGCGAAATTACATGTGTTTATAAAAGCGAAATCACAAAGTTCATAAAAGCGAAATCTCCAAATTATAACAATCTGATTATAATTGTTTTGTCTTCTAGTGAGGATTGCTTTGTCTTTTTGTGAGGTGATGTCATTGATGATGTCATCATTCTTGAACAAATCCACAACGAACCCGAGACTCGATGTAAGACGAAGTCGACAGATGAATGCACTAACATCTACCCCCCTTAAAGAGGTTTCGTCCCCGAAACCTTTCTTACGTAGTTCTTTAGGTTTAACTCTACAGACTTAGTTTCGGCCACTACTTGAGCATTGCTCGTAATTAACGATCTTACCAGAGAAGTATGGTAATGTGTTCTTGGTTTTAAGGCGTATGCGCCTTTCACGTGTAAGGCCATTACTTGCAGCTTGTGTTTTTTATTTTGGTAACTTATTTGACCGAGTTGTCATCTGATCGCTCGGTTATATTTATTTTCAACAGGCTTACTTCAAGCTAATATTATATCGACAAGTGCTTTGTATAAGTCGTAACACTAATCTGACTTTGAAAGGTTTTACCGGTTGGACTGATTAGTCGCCGTCACATTATACCCCGTCATGCGGGTATATCTTATTGCCAACCCAACCTTTTGTATTTTTTTTGTTCAAAGTCATTTATTTTCGCTTTTGTATTTCATTTGACCTTGATCGTAGTCTAAGGCTGTATTTGTTTTCTTTCGAATAAATTTTCTGAGTTTATGACTTCTCACGTCATTTATGCATCGGTTCATCTTATGCTCACTATTACCCAGTTTACATATATATTCATATTTGATTATGTCCCATTACCGGGCTCATTATTCTTTTGCTTTTAACGCTACCGTTATCCCCCTTGCGCTTACTCATGCCATCCGACATTATATTATATTCAACCCGTTTGACTTATTCATGTGAAATTTTATCATTTATGGATGTCAAACTTTATTCTTTGTTCGACCCGTTCAACTTTAAAATAGTTGAACATAATTTATCAAAATTTCTATCTACATCATCTTGTTGTCTTTTAGTCATGACTCAAAACCCGAGTCTTTTGACTTTCCATCCGAATTCCCGTTTCTCGGTCTACTCACGTGTTTAACTCCTTACCCATCAACCGGGTGTTTTACCGAAGTCGTTATTATTGCAACCCTTCCGGTATGCATTAAGACTTCGTTTCACTTTTATATTCTGACTTTGTCCTCAAGTTTGGCGTTTTACAAAAATGGCCCGTTAAGAGTCACATTTGCATTCTCCGGGTTCGAGTGTAAGTACACCCCTCCCAATGCATATCTTAACCGTTTTACGTATTTGCATTCTCCAGGTTCGAGTGTAAGTACACCCCTCCCAATGCATATCTTAATCGTTTTACATATTTGCATTCTCTGGGTTCGAGTGTAAGTACACCCCCTCCCAATGCATATCTTAGTCATTTTACATTAATCTTCGTCCCTTCACTCGGGCTCATTATCCTAATGTAATACGCTTCCGTCACCCGGCTGTGCGTTTACATTATTATCAAATATTTTGCTCATTTGATTCATTTGGGTACTTTTAAATTGTCCCATTTACCCTATCCTTACTACATTGGATGTAAGTATGTCCATCATAAAAAGTTCATGGTACCACGTGCTCACCACTTACTTGGCCAGAGTAAGCGATCAACACTTGGCATATATGACCTTTTCATAATTTTCATATTACACCCCATGTAAGTAATACCTCTATTTGTTTCTCTTGGAAACAATATCCCGTATAGATTTTCTATTCGGGTTTTTTCCAAGTTTTTAATCTACATACGCAACTTTCAATCTCTACGTATTTGTTGCATATTACTATTCACGTAATAATTTAAAATGCGCACCTGGTAAATGCTTGCCCTAACGGGATTTCCTTGCCATTACTTATTTACGATCGTTACGCGATTTAGGTCCTTCATGAGTATGCTCTTCTTGTCATACCTCGGGCCGTTCCATCATCATATCCGCAATTCGTTCAACTCTCGTCATCTTCAGACGCGAGTGTCCTTAAATTAAAACATTCATAAAAGTTAGTAATGTCAATTTCAATAATTGCCCTTATAATAATACAAGGCTTTTTCTACTATACACGTCCACGCGCGTAATTTTGTCAACTATATCAATCATTTAATTGAGATAACGTGTATTACACGATAACCCTATGTGTTGTTTACAACACCTTAACACGTTAACTATTAACATACATGTACTTACCGGATTTGCAATCAAGCCTCGAACCGAACACCAATCTTTATCAAGAGCATAAGGTTTAAGTCCAAGCATGGTTTTCTCCACCATACTTGAATCTCTTAAACCAAGGCTCTGATACCAACTTGTAAGACCCTCAATCCATTTTAATCAATTATTCAATAAATTTCGATTATAATAGTGTATTAGATTAAATATACACTTTTAAATGCGAGTTTGTTAAAACATTTTAATAAATAAAACATTCCAACATTTTGTAATTTAATTCGCCGTTTAAAACGTGACGACGAAAACTATTCGCAGAAGCTTTGATCTCGTGTGTTTGGTTCTTCGTTGAGCTTGATCATCATCCGACACTCTACGTAAACCTACATTTCACGAAACATGAAATGAGTTAGTCACACATGATCTAATAGTGTTAATCAAGTCCGAATACAAGTTTGAACAAGATGAATAGTTTTATTTTGCCAGATAATGAGCCCCTCACTGGGCGCAATAGACATCTTCTTTGTCTTTTATAATCGGCCACCATAAACATTAGTTATGATGGTTACTTGCCTCATATAAACAATTTCGCTACGCCAATCTATTAACCCAAAACCACCCAATAGTAAAGGGTGTATTAGGATCCTTAGAAATTTGCATAATCGAAACTACGCCCGAAAACAGATCCGATTAACTAAAGGATGCAAAACTTCTACAAAAATATTGGGCACTACCGTAGCTTACGGTAGCCACCGTAAGCTACGGTAGCCACTGGGTTTTACTTTCAATCTACACATACGTTTTACGCGATTCTTTTTCCTACGCGTCCGTAATTTAATTCTCCATCTTATGGAGTTAGAATCCAACATCCGGTTTAAAAAAATTTCAGACTTCTAAGTCTTCGGCTCGTTACCCTTTTTACCAAATTTTGACCCGTTCGTGATTTTATCAAACAAACATGTTTATTTGATCTTTAAACTCATGAAATTCATAATTTCAATATCTCCTATCATATTAATCTCAAATCACGGGTTTTCTTACACAATAAAAAACCCGTTTACGCTCAAGTGCTTATTTTGACCCATTAAGGGTATTTAAGCACTTTAAAGCTTAGAATCGCTTTCATTCATTTCTAGCATCGCAATCCTACATTTCTTATTAAGTAATCTTCCATCACACTACATGTGTGGTGGATTTAGCGTGGATATCATTAACTATAAATTCATATAAGCGTACCTAGCCCAGGTCAACAAATAGACCCAATTTATACCTTGCTTTGGTTATCACACAATCTATGGCGACACAATTATTCAATTTGCTAATCGCTCCTGTTAACATAAGACTCGACAAAGAAATTAGTCAATATCGTCAAATGGTGTTATCACCACTATTCGACCCGTTTGGCCTATATGTCGAACGTTTCCTATTTAATCAAAAACATGGTTTTTGATTTCCAATTCATACATCCATCCCATCCCGGATTTATTTACCAAATCCTTTTTCTCTCAAATCCTTTCCTCACAAATTCAACCCGTTTCGGCTTACGCCATGGGTATCCTTTTAACTTCGATTTACATTAGTCAACACTTGACTAATTTCCATCTATACCCCTTTTCCTCATTATTAGATTACACTACAAAATATTCTTAACGGAAATCCGTATTTTTGATGTTTCTGTTATCACATTTATAATGTATAAAATAAACAAGTATTCTACAAGGGGGTGTAAGTTTCACTTACCTTGCATCCGCTTATACTTTTCTTACGTAATCGTTCCACTTGACCCGCTTCTTCTCAAGCTTCCATCTAGCTTGTCAAAAGTCAAGCTATAATGCGATCATCCACAAGATAGTTATATTAGTCATCAATACTATGACTATTATACTTATGGACTCTCTTTATAATTTTCCGCATACGATTTTTATTATAGACCGGTTTGACTCTTAAAGGTCAAACTGCTTATAACATATGCAATTGCACTAATGAACTTTATATACTCATTTTCTTAGCTACTCAAGCAACAATCATGTATAAACCATGTGCTAAATATTTCACATAATTAATAGCTATGATAGTGAGTGGTATTTCTATTATCATCAAAACACATTAATTCACCATGTTCACCTAGGCATTCCATCGGACACCTTATGGGCATGAAATTTTTACTACTAGCAAACAAGCTCATGACTAACTACTTAGCCAAGATTAACATTATTTTCAAGTTCCTTACATCTAGCATGCATAACAACACCTAGATTCGTTCCAAAAAATCAATAACACCTGTTTCATGATCAAGATTCTAGTATTCTTAATCTCTCTACAAAACCCATCTAACACATATGTGGGTGATTCTCAATTTCTTGTGTATAAACATCAATACATCAAATTATTGATTATGGTTCATTCCTAACCATGAATTTATCATAGTTTCATTCAAACATCTAACATTCAAGCTTCAATTTCAATTTTCATAAGTTCATCAAGAATCCTAACTTAATAAATATCAAAAATTTGACATACCTTACGATCCCCTTGACTTGGTGATCGTTTATTTATGTTCATGCATCGATTTAGGTCTTGATTTGCCCTCCAATTTGATGGATTAAGGTTGAACAAGGGTTTCCCCTTGTTTCTTCTCCTGATGATCGACATATACACACACTAAGTGTGTGATATGTGTTGATTTTTATGTTTTAATAAAACAAGTTTCCTTTTTGGCAGCTTTGGTCCCTCAAGTTTAGTTTTAATTGTTAGGGACAAGAACTCCATGTTTTATTACTTATTTACACCTCACTAACTAGGTTAACTATTCCTAGTTAACTTAGTGGGTGTCGGGAAAATAGAACCCGTTTCATTTTTTTTAAGCCCCGTTAACTCGGACTTCTTATAAACTTACTTCCTTAAAAGCTTTTATTCACGTTATATTTAATATTAGGATTATTTGTTTAAATCCTAATATTTATCGGGTTACTCTTACCACTAACGGTACTTTATCCGTCTTTTAGTATTAACGGGGTTTGATTACCAAACCCGTTTTCGGGTTGTTACAGTTTCCATTTTACACTCGATTTCAGACTCTTTTGAGTCTGTGACATCTGTAGCCTTTCAGACGGCCAAATTGTAGCTTTTTACTACTGACTTAGACAACGACACCGCTAAGACTGCTGCACTATCACCTGCTCGAGATCCCAAACCTTTCACACAACCCAGAGCCTGCTCCTGAGACAGCTCCAGTTCCTTTTGGGTCAGCCTGATGTTGCACCTATTGATCTTGAGCCAATTTCTGATCCTGACTATGTTCCGTTTGAATTACCAGATATTAAACTCCTTATTCCCAACCCAGTACCTGTACCCGTCGATCTTCCTTTTGCTGAGACATTTGTTCCTGCACCCGTACCCGCTGATGTTGCTCCTTTCCTCCTGTGGAGTCCGACGTCCAACGCACCGGTTTGCCTATTGTTTTCTTTCAAGACGTACCCGCACCCCGTCCAGGGGAAGGTACCTTTGGTCAGCACCCGCGTGACGGTCCTTTTGTATCAGCAGCTTTTCCACAGATCCTCCAGGGTGCACTGTTCATTTCTTCACTGATGGACGAGCCGTTCTGATGGTCCCTACCATACACTATGCTAATTTCAGATCCCTACCATCCCTCACATTTTGGAGGCTACACACGGGATGAGTTGCTCCTGTCACAACAGCTACAGTTTGAGGATTTTGAGTCGCAGTGTTTAGGAACTTGAACTGGCACCATATCCTCCACCCTATCTATGCTAGTATACTATGATCCTCCACATTCATCACTGTCCCCTTTTGCACACTCACCTGCTGCTATTACACCTTTCTTAGGTTTTGATGCTCGTTTCTTTACTATCAAGCAGTAGATTAGTTAATTACTTCGACGTGTATACAAGCTTGAGGAGGAGCTTGCACATGTTAGCAGTTTGCTTTTCTTCACTCCCCCACCTCAGACACCAGTATAGTTGGCTTTTGGTTTTATGCGGATTGCACTACTTTTGGGTAAAGACACTACTAATGAGCCAAGATTGTGGAGACTTTCGAAGACCACTATTGACCAAGTGATTTTGGTATATTGATAGACTTATTGGACAAGGGTAGGGTGACCCTGTGTCTCTTGTGATGTGATACACTTTGTAGACAATGTGATTGTGGTCGGTAAATAATGAAAGCTCAGTCGCCATGTCCTCACTAAGCACGTTGTTGCTCTGCATGTTTGTGCTATAATTGTGATGCTACGTGCTTTCTTGTTATGTTCTCATTAAATATGTTCCTATCTACAAGTTTTTGCTATAATTGTGAAGTTATATGATTGCTTGTTATAACGACTGCGTATATACACATGTAAATACACCTCCTAGGTCTTATTCGTTAAGTTGGTGCTTATGTGCCTGTGTCTTTAATAAGACCTGACCTAACCAATCTTTTTCTTAGAAGAGGTCGATTCAAAGGAACACTGATACCAACAACCCTCTACCGACGAAAGAGGCAGAATTACAAGAGCGCATCTCGCAGGCCATCGCATAGTACGAGGCCCTTCGCTCCGAACGCAACGGAGGTACCTCAGGAAATAACCCACCTAACGGTAATGTTTAGTCACTTAAGACGCATTACAAAACGTTTGGACATTTCCAAGGGTGCTTTGCTAATGCCTTATGTGGATGATGTTGCGTATGTCGCAGGCTGCACCTACAAGTAGTTCTTGAGCTGCAAGCCCCGAGATTTCGACGGCACTGGGGGTGCCGTTGCTTTTATGCGTTGGGTTGAGAAGACGTATTCTGTTTTGAGTTTGAGCAAATGTACTTCAGAGCAACAAGTCATGCACATATCTGGATTGTTTTTAGATGGGGCTCTATCATGGTGGAACCTTCAGGTTCAGACGTTGGGTAAGACTGCTGCATATGCTTTGACGTGGGACGAACTGAAAGAGCTGATGCGTAAGAGATATTGCTCGAGGGCAGAAGTCCAGAAGTTGGAGAGTGAACTGTGGAATTTGAAAACGGAAGGTCCAAAGATAGCCGAGTATGTGCAGAGATTTCATGATTTATCGCAAGTTGTTACATATCTGGTGGAACCAGAGTTCAGGAGGATCGTACGCTTTATCGGGGGATTGGAACCACAGATTCTAAGCCTGGTGACAACATGTAAACCTCCAACAATCACCGATGCTATCGACTTAAGTGTGGCGCTCACTGAAGAAGCGGTTAGATTAGGAAAATTTTCCACCTTGGAGGAGAAAAGGAGATTCCTGTGGAGCCATCTGGAGATAACAATAGGAAGCTCGCAAATTTCAAGAAGGGTACTCGGGTGAATAGCAAGAACAGGGCCAAAAAGGGAAAAGAGTACATGGGTATCCTACCTAAGTGCGACAATTGTCGACGTTATCATATCGGGCAATGCAGATATGGAAAATGTGAAAATTGTGGCAAAGTGGGGCATGTCAAGGAAACTTGTAGGCAAGGTACTGGACATAGTAATGGAGGCCAATATGGTAGCGAGAATCACGAAGGAAACAACGACAACAACGACTACCAAGGCAGGAAGAGTAGCGAGCAAAAACGTGCTGAAGGTTGTTTTAACTGTGGAAGCAAGAAGCATTTCAGAAATTACTGCCCTAAAAACCCTAAGGCACATGGATGAAAGCTTAACACCGGAGCTAGGGAAACACACCAGGATCCAAGCGTGGACATCGGTACGTCCCATATTAGTCAACGTTATGCATCTGTGCTGCTAGATACTGTTGCCAATTTTAGCTTCGCATCTCTAGAGTTTGAAAGTATACTTGGGTTAGTAGCAAGTAAGATAACCCGTATTTGATAGAACTAGCTAAAGGGAAGATTCGACGTGGTAAATGGGATGGATTGGTTGTCGAGCAATCGAGCAGAGATTGTTATCCGCATCCCGATGGCGAACAAAGAAACGATCGTGATTCATGAAGCAGGATACGCCCCTACGGATTATCAGTCGTTGAAGACACGGAAGTTTTCGCGCAAAGGATGCAACGCCTTCTTGGCCCATGTCGTGGACAAGAAGCCGAAGAACCTAAGCTCGAGGATATCCATGTGGTAAGGGAATATCATGAAGTCTTCCCTGAGACTTGTCAGGATTACCTTCTCAACGCAAGTCGACTGTAGGATCGTTGTTGGACCCGAAATGAGTCGATCAGAGGTGTTCAACTCAAAATGAAAGGCGGAAACAGACATGATGAGTTGAATTCAGCAAGATATCACTTTTAACTGTCTTATATATTGATTCTGATACGATTACAGTTCTGAAGACACTTCGACAGAGCTTTGCCGTCGGAAACACACAACCTGATTCCACTTCAAATGAAACAGATCAACACCTGTATATAGACACACTGATTCCGCTTGAAACAGCTCCAAGCGAAATCTGATTTCGCTTGTAACATCTCAAGCGAAATCAACATGATACTTCAAGCGGAATTAACTCTAAATACACTTTCTTGATTTCCGTGCCCTGATCTATCTAGTTTAGTACAAGACTCGATACAAGACGAAGTCGACAGACGTATGCACTAACAGACTCCCCCTCGGATGTTGACGAGTCTTAAGTGTCGAGTCTTCTTTCAGTCTTTATCAGTCTTTGGGCTTCTCTTCAAAGTATCTGACAGTGTAATCATCCTCAAAATTTATCTACTCTTTTCCTCTTCAGCATCAACATACACCCCTCGAACAATCTTTCCTCGGATGTCTTCAGACTCCCCCTTTCGATTTGCTGGGATCGCAGTCTGGCTTTTTGAAATCATCAGGTATCGGAACCTGGCTCTCTATCACATAGACCTGCACATTCTCTACCCAAAAATAAATTTCACAAATTTAACAATTTACAAATTTATCTACCCAAACTTCCCTTCAAAATAAAACATAATGATTTATCAATGATAAACTCAGATGAACCTATTGTAGACAAATATTCAAAAAAAATTTCATTTAAAACACAAACTCTCTCTCACCACATGCTCATCATGTTTAGCACTTGGAATTTTGAAAATCAGCTCTCCAACATCAGTTGTCGAAAATCTTTTTGGATTTTTCAAAAAAATTTATGCTAAAACACACTGAAAATCTTTTTGGATTTTTGAATGAAATGAAATGCAGAAAAAAATATTTACAACCAATATTTTTGTGAGTTTGTGTAAGAGAATCATATCAGTTTTTGACAAGTCACAAGTACCGTTGAGCTTAGTTACACAATAAGGATTAAACAATTCACTTAGATTGTCGATATCCTGATCCACTTAAATTTTCACACAAATTTCAACTGATTCAGGATATGAATTAGGTGAATTAAGAACCTAAACTCATTCATGTGTCCCACCTCTTGAATATACTCCCGTATCCAGATCCTAATATTCAGTCTTACTGGTGAGTATACCACAGATGATATCTGTAAGGGGTTAGATGCGAAACCGTGAGAGCTCAGGTCAGAACTTCTGTTCAGCAGAGAGATGACGGCTCGACTTTTGGTTGGTCCCCTTTTAGAGGATCTTTTTTTACAACAACATTGATTAGCAATTTTATTGTCTTATCATTTTATGCCGAGGGCGGCGCTATATTTCAAGCAAGCATAAAGTATTCTCCGGGGACTAGGCCATTGCTTCCGAATTATCAGAAGTCCCGGGATAATACCCCAGATATCACTGAGTATAAAGACCTAGTATCTCAGAAAGAGGGACCTTTCAAACGAGATTTCAGGGGTTACCTATATATCCAAGTAGTGTTCCCCACGAAATAAGCAAGTTTGAATTTAAGTTTATATCCCGAAAATGTTTTACTAAATGTGTAAAAACCTATCGGCATATCATCAGTGAGATCGTTTAACACTATTTAATCATTACATTTCTTTAGCATACTGTAACTGTCTACTGATTTGCTATCATTTCCTCTTTTCTTTGACACAAAAACTCATTTTTGATTTTATCATGTTTTTGTCTTTTTCAAATTTTCTAATGTTTTTGGATTTTCTGAAAAATTACTCCCCCTAAAATGCAAACACATTAAAAGAAATTTGAAAACAAACTGTACAAATAAAGTGACAACTGATATCGAATCACTTCAAATCGCCATCCACTTGGCATAAACAATCAGAACTTCCCATTTCAACAACCTATTTTCTCATTATGATTTCAAAACACTTAAGTTTGTTTTAACCAAAATGATTTTTCCAGAAAATAAGTTTCGTTGATTTTACCACTTGTAGGTTAGGGGTTCATCATATTGTTCTCCAATCATTTGTAGAAAATCAAGTACAACTTAATGTCCCTGATTTACCACTTGTACATTAAAACCTTCTACAACCACTTGTAGGTTCACTCACCAACTATAACCTCATGTAAATCAAAATATAACAATATAAAGATATCACCTGTAGATTTATCAACCAAACATATTAAAAAATGATGCCGATTCCTGCTCCACTCTTACCAACCTGGGAGCTCCGGCAAGTCAGGTTTTTCAAACAAATAATATGGACACCCAAGCCTGACCTTCCTTGGGTGTGACTTTCTCAACTTCACTAGGGGTTGGGCTGTAAGTTGCCTTCTTTGATTCGTAAAATTCTTTTACCCCTTTGGCCTTTCCCTCAACCATTTTTTCAAAAATCTTTTTAACATTCCCATTAAAAGCTTTCTCAACATCAAATTCATTCTTTTCAGAATAAAATTGATTCGAGATCTCAACTTTCCCAACTTTTGATTTAAAATTTTCAGTCCTTAATGGTGGAAAATGAACATCATCCATTGGAGGTACTGAGTTTTCACCATTTTTAAACACTTGTGGCTCTTCTGACTTTGTGGAGTCAGATTCATCGCCAGGTTTTACATTTGATTTCTTAACAATCCAAGCTTGGTTGTCAAGATTTCCCCTTTTCTTGTAAAATCTTTTCGAACACTCACCAACTTCATATGTTGAATTTTTAAACACTTTAAACCTTTCAGTTGGTGGTTCGGTTTTATCAACAACTATTTCTTTGAGTTTTTTTTAAACTCCCTGTTTTGTGTTGGTTGCTTTAGGACAGTTCCAAGCTATGTGACCAACTTCTTGACACCTGTAACAGGTTCTAGTCTCTTTCTTCTGATGAGCTTCAGTTTTCTTCTTTTCAGCAAGAAATTCCTGATTTGACTGTCTCCAGAACGAGCTCTTCCTTTCATCCTCAGCAGAAGTTCCTGACACAAATTTTGTATTTTTAGAAATTTTCTCATTTTTTATGATTTTCTGGTGGTATAAAACCTAAACCTTTCTTTTTGAAATTACCATTATGGTTTGGTTTCTTTCGAAAGTCTAAACCATAATTGTAACCCATTTTTTTGTTTATCTTTTGTTTTATTCTTGAGGTGTAAGTACTTGGTTTTTCAGAAAGATTTACATCTTTTATTTCAGAAATATTAATTTATGTCAGTTTGAAAACCTTTTTTATCATTTTATGTTTAACACCTCTTTTTGGAAATTCTTTATCAAAATATAATTTGTCAGAATCATTCAAAGTATATGCAACTTCAAATGTTTCGTCATTCAAATTAGATTTTGACAACATAAATTCTTTACTATACACCCGTTTTCCCAACGATTTTGAACTCCTGACAGACGAACTCGAACTCCCAGACTCGGACATTGACTCGGACTCCTCATCCTTATCTAACACTTGATCAACCATCCTTTTTATTAACTCAGACTCATGATCTATGTCGGACGCTGTGAAAGTGATGTCAATATTGTCTGGTAATACATCGGTTATCTCGGACTCCAACTTTATATTGACTGCCTTTTTTACTTGTTCCTCATTCGGTTTTCTAGACGAATACCCTTCCCAAATTGGAGGCGGACACTTGTTATAACTGACACTCTGTTTCTTACCAGTATCCTTTTTCTTCGGCTTCTTGTCTTCAAACACTTCAAAACCTGCAACAGTTGGATAAATTCTGTCAATTAAGTAATCAGAACTCGAATAACTTCTTAGTAATCGTCTGATTCTTTCATTTTCAGCTTTCTCAATTTCCAACTCTTGCTTCCATTTTGCACATTCTTCAATGTAAAAATTTATCTCTTTCTGCTTCGACATCATTGTTGCATTCATCATTGTCAAAGCATCTCCTCTTTCAGAGTTTGTCTTTTGCAAACTATTCACAGTTTTGTTCAATACATCGTACGACTCTTTCACGTTCTTGACATCAAACAGCAACTTCTCTTTCAACTTTTCAAGTTCACTAAACCTTTCATCTTTATCTTCACATTATTTGCAAAGTTCCAAACATGTAAGACAAGGTTTTGTGACTTCAACAATTTTTTCAATCTCCACAATCTTCTCGACTTCAACTACCTTTTCCACTTCAACAATCTTCTCAACAACCTTAACTTCTTTTGTTTCTTTTGTAACTTTTCTCTCTTTAAGTTTCTTCAATTTTTCTGCAAAATAAAATTCAAAACTGTCAGAAGATAAATGAGTTTTTCCAATGTTTATCTGTTCAATTTCTTCATCATCATCACTAGTATCTGTTGAACTATTTTCAGAAGAAACAGATTCTTCATCTTGACTTTCTTCTTCATCAGATAACACTGCAATCCATTCTTTCATCAATTCTAGCTTTTGAACAATTTGAGCAATGAAAGCTTTAAACTCCCCATTCTCATTCACAAAATTATCCCAGCTGAATCCTGGAGCCATTTTCTCATCGTCTTGATCAATGATACCATAGTAAGCTTTCTTGTTTGCATCTTCGATCATTTTCCCATGAGCAGTTTGTGAATCCTTTTGTTGATGTGGGTGATGAGCAACTTGTTGATATATGGCTTTTCGATCGTAATCATGACCACCAAACGGATTCTTTGCTCCATTTGCTTCTTGATTTTTGCATTTTCTTTTGAAATGATCTTTCTCCCTGCATCGAAAACAAGTAACTTTAGATTTGTCAAAACCCAAAGCTGAAACATGAGCATCCAAAAATTCATTTCTTCCTGTAATCATTTTGAACTTTTCAGCTCTTCTCAAGACACTAGCTAGACACCATTTGATGTCCATGAGCTCCAATTCTTATGCATCAATCTGGTCATAATCTTCCTTGGTTAACATAGGATTACCAATTCTTCCAGCAATCAATCCTTCATACGATTCCAAAGCAGTAACCAGCAATCCCATATGACTTTTAACAACTTCATTAGAAAAATTCTGACCATTTTGAAGATGTAACGCAACATTGCACTGAATCATATGTTCATTACCAACATTTGAATTTTGAACACTTGGAGGATTGACATTTGAAAATCCACTGGTGTTGATTGAACTTTGACTGACTGATCCAGATGAATTTCCTACACTAAAAGCAGTTTGGATCTTTGGACTTGCTTCAACAGTTTGACTATTTCCTTTATAATACAATTTGATGTCTTGTTGATTGCTTGAGTTGTTCATTCTGGCAATCTTTTGTTGTTCAAGATCCTGTGCCTCAAGCTTTTCAATAAACTGTCCAATTGACAGTCTGCTAAATTCTCCAGAATTCTTTAAGATCATGAGATAAGTACCCCATTCTTTCTGTGGTAATGCGTCAGCTAACTTTTCAACCCATTCTGCTGGAGTTTTAGTAATTTTCAACTGAGACATGGTACGCACAAGATGACAATATCTCTCAATAAGAGTCTTTGTAGTCTCCCCTGGCATACTTGTAAATAACTCAAACTCCTTTTTCATCAGAGATGCTTTACTCTTGAGCATTTCTGTACTTCCTTCAAACTTCTTCTCAAGTGCCTCCCAAATCGAAAATGCACTACCATCATCCTGAAGCAAAATAAAGATATCTTCTTTGACAGCTTGTTGTAGAAGACTAATCATCATTTTATCTCCTTTATAACTGTCTCTCTCATTGTCTGTGAATTCTGAAATGATTTTATCAACTTTCAAAGCAGTCTGTGGTCTAACATATTTAGTTTCAATGCTTTCCCAAGCTCTTAGATGGTTTGCCTGAACCCAATTCTCAAAACGATTTTTCCAACCATCGTACTCCTCAATTCCCATAAGTTTCGGGGGTTTTTTTGCAAAGTTCCAGTTTCGTTTTCCAAGTTCATGTTATGAGCAATGGTAGCTGGAGTAGTCGAAGATGTAGCAAACGCGTTATAGAATTCCTCGTCAGACATTTTCAAACGAAATTAGATTCTTTCAAGCGGGATCACTTTAAGCGAAATTACCTGCACAAACACTTCAAACGGAATTAAGATTTGAAGCAAAAACACTGATTTCGCTTGAACTTTCAAGCGGAATATCTATTTGAAGCGAAATAACTGATTTCGCTTGAACGGTTTCAAGCGGAATTAGTTTTTCAAACGGAATCAGTAATTTCGAGCGTAATCACTTATTTCGCTTGAAACTACTTCAACTTTTCAAGCGGAATTAAATGTCTCGTTCAAGCGGAATAAGGATTTTAGTCCATTTTTATCAGATTTAGTCCAAATTTTGATCTGATACTCTCAAGGGTTTGTTAAAACACAATTTCGCTTATGATGTGAAAAATTCAGGCTATTTTGACCGTGAAAAGTTGTCCAATTTAGAAAAGAAGGTGTAGAAGTAAGAAAATGAAATGAAATCAGGCTGAAATCTGCAGAACTCCTCCTCCTGAGCTCTGATACCAATTGTAGGATCGTTAGTAGGATCGTTGTTGGACCGGAAATGAGTCGATCAGAGGTGTTCTATTCAAAATGAAAGGCGAAAACAGACATGATGAGTTGAATTCAGCTAGATATCACTTTTAACTGTCTTGTATATTGATTCTGATACGATTACAGTTCTAAAGACACTTCTACAGAGCTTCGCCGTCGGAAACACACAACCTGATTCCACTTCAAATGAAACAGATCAACACCTATATATAGACACACTGATTCCGCTTGAAACAGCTCCAAGCGAAATCTGATTTCGCTTGTAACATCTCAAGCGAAATCAACATGATACTTCGAGCGGAATTAACTACCTGATTCCGTTTGAAATGACCTAGTGTCATTTCAAGCGGAATTACCTCTAAATACACTTTCTTGATTTTCGTGCCCTGATCTATCTAGTTTAGTACAAGACTCGATACAAGACGAAGTCGACAGACGTATGCACTAACATCGACTTCCACATTGGCTAGGTACCAGGCGCCGCACTTGTAGCCAAGGCACCCTATCGACTTGCACTTCCTGAGATACAAGATTTGTCAACGCAACTTCAAAAGTTGCCTGTTTGGGGAATTATAAGGCAAGCTTTTTGCCCTAAGGAGTTTCAGTACTGTTCGTCAAGGAGAAGGACGATGATTCTCAAATGAGCATCAACTCCCAGGAGCCGAACAAGCTAACCAACAAGAGTCGGTAACTCTTGCTGAGGATTAACGAAGTGTTTATTTAACTAACTGTGAGGATCCAACTACTATCCTAGGACTGATCGTTGATCGAGTATCATTAGCTGTGAATTCAATATAAAAGCCAAGATAAGTCATCACCAAAATAACAACCAAAGACCACCTCTAATAATGGAAAAAAAACACTGTGATAAAAGTTGCAACTTACAAGCACTGAACATGTGAAAACCCCATAAAAATCAGATAATTCAGACTCCACTATGTGTGATGGAAAAATAAGAAAACCACTGGATGGTGTTTATTTTGAACCTATTTGACATGGCTAGTTACATATATGCAGGGTGTCAGTGGGAGTTGATGCAATGAGTTTTGTCTGTTTCTTAGCGGTAATTTACTAATTTACCATGTCCGAATGTAAATAACTAAATATCATTCATCCTAAGGGCCTTAAATGAAACCAAAAGAAAAGAAGCGAAAGGTGGAGATATTTAATTGGATAAATCAATATTGAAGAAGATGTGGCATTCCTTGAATGGCGAACGAAGTGTTCACAAAGATGGTAAATGTATCTCAGTGAGTCAGTAATTTGTTTTAAACATACGCTAAAATTGTGTTTCCTGCACGGTGCATAAAACAGTTTTACACAAAATATGAAACTTTGAGAACCTAGAAAATATGTACTTAGGACCTTTGGGAACTTAGGTCAAAACTCGTTAAAGGTTGTCACTTAGGAACCACATTTGTTAACTCAAGTAAACCCCATTATTCTGACTATATGCTATTTCAGTTAACCAAACAGGTAAAGCACTCAAATTCCTTATATTGAAATTTCCACTTTTGCTTCTAACAAGTAGAATTTTGCATCTCTACTTCTCCTAATGATAGTTGCATCATAACAATTTTCTTCATTAAGGCGAACACTCATTTGTCTCAATACTTGATCATTTCTTCATCTTAGCAAATACTCATTGTTTCATTTCTTGGGAAGTCACATGTTACGCATGCACCATTTGTTATGCATGTGGTTTCCTTTCGAATAAATGTTTCATCAAAAGTTCAAAAATTATTTGATAAAGCTAAATTTCAATTTGTGATTCGGATGACCTACATTATTGTAATTGTTGGCTCCTTTGCTATCAAGTCAATACACTTTCTTGAAACTTCTTTTCTTCAAGTTACATTCGTGGTTTATCTTTGTAACCATGCCGAAATTCCCTTATCGATACCTACTTTTATTGACAGACTGCGGTGAAACCAAGTTCAATTGCTTAAACTTGTCCATTTCGCGTATTCAATTCAAGAAACCATATGATGTATTAAGAGCATCATATTCAAATTCATTTTTGCAAGCGTTTCTTTTGTCCCGAGTCGTAGTAGACTTGTTTGGTCTGCGACTCCATTAAGTCGTCTGTTGATTTCGACACCTTGTGGTGATGTTTTCACTAAACTGAAGCTTGCGCTAATCTCGTTTACGCATCTCATACACGGATTTAATTGTTTATTTATTGACTTGCTCTAAATCCGTTTTGTTTATCACGATTAAAGCGGTCTCAACACAGTTGTGTGTTAAGACAATGGTACATAGATTCATTTCATATCACGGTGTACCTCCTAACGATTCTTTCATTGTCGATCGAATGCCTTGCGATACTTATTACTTTTTCATCTTCGATCGGAAACAGTGGCTCTTTGATGTTCTATATTCAATTGAAAGGTCCTATAATGCCGATTGAATCAAATCCTCTGGATTGTTTCATTTCACTTTCATTTGATCTCAAGCACGGTGAACTTGTTCGGTCACCGCTATTATTGAAATATGTGAATTACGACACCTTGTGGTGTCATTACAAATTTATAGCTTGGGCTAATCATGGTCAACCATTTCACACAAAACTACACATACTTTTGTTTGACTTGTCATTTAAACATTCCTAATGCAACTACGAATTAAGACAATGATACACCAGATTCGTTTGTATTTCATTCGGTGTATTTTCGCAATTCAAGAATGTCAACACACTAATCCTTACCATTTCTTTACTCGAAAGTTGACAGATCATTTTCATGTTACTATCATATTCGAGTTGTTGATTTTGAGTTCATATAGCGGATGCTATGGTTTTTGAAAACTCATTTGCATATTGTGACCGATTGTTTGAAAATCCATTGGTCAAAACTCCTTTGTTGCACCCCTGTTAACTAAGTTACACTAGATTATACATCTATACATCTCGAGTCCTTTGACATCAAATGCTAGAACACATACCTTTAACCATTGGGTTCTTGTTGTTGTAATATATTCTTGGATTCACCTGATGTGAATAAGATTTGATTTGGTTTTGTGGTTATCTACCTTAGTATTATTCATATACATATACGCATAATGTAACCCTACGGAGTTAAGGTAGTATAAATTTCGAGGACGAAATTTTCTTAACAAGGGGAGAATGTGACAACTGCCAAATTTACATGCATCCATACAATTAATTAGACAATAATTAATGATTAATGAATGTGCTGATTTACAGTTTATGACATGAATTATTTTCTGATTACTGCCTTATACATACATGTGCATCACATATTGCTAAATGTTATATCATTACTGCATAAGGACTTTATTGACTTAGACGATGCATGAAACACAGTTAGCACAGTTATCAGACAAATCAGAAAAATGCTGACAGAGTTCAGCAGATAGACAGACTTTGTATTGAGACACAGAATGAGCCAGAAACCAAGTCTTACACTAGTATAGTGTGTAGGAAAGTAAGGATCATAAAACTGCCTTCCTAGAGATAGTTTAAGTGCCGGAAAGTGCCTAAAACTCACATAAACTGCAGAATTCTGCAAAATTCAGCAATATACAGCATTTAAACAATCTAATATCATGCAGAAATATGATTAAATGGTCCTGAATACTTTCCTAAGTGTCGGGAATTGAAACTCTTACAAAAAGTAACATAAAACACACTAAACTACAAAGTCTAACACTTTAATGAACCGGTAACCAACCGAACAACCGGACACTACCCGAAACATCAAATTTACACTAGAAGCATTGTTTTAATGTTTCCAAGCTAGTTATGATCCCCAAACATCATAGCACCTCCTAAAAATATCTAATAACGGAAACACGTAATCGATACTTGAATTTCAACTAGATTGAAACTAAATGGTTAGCACCTACACCTAGACCCCCCCCCCCTAGTTCACGGCCCCAAGTGGCCTCCACTTGTGATTTCATTCTAATATTTAAATAGATCTTGTTACTCTTTATTAGACATAATATCTCATGGAGATTACATGAAGATTTGATTTATAAATGAACCATTGGTTACATGAACTTCATTTCTCATATATCACTCAACACCACACTTCTCTTTCTCTCCTCATTGTTCACGGCCACAACCAACAACCACAACCTCACCATCATTCAATCCTCTTACATACATTCCAAGCATACTTAAGGGTGTTAGAAGGTGCATAAAGAAGCTAGGAGCTTTCGGAAGTGCAAGGACCTTCTCTATTTGCTTTCATCCACTTGATTTCTTCTCTTGAATAATCCCTAGCCTTGAGCTAGTGGTAAGAACAAAAATCCTTCCATTTTACATCTATTTCAAGTGGTTAAAGAATGATACATGTTGAAAATCATGAAGAACACTAAGAAACTTGAAGATGAAACATGAACATAAGCATAAACCTATAAGAAATCTTAAAGAAATCATGTTGTTTAGTGTTGTTATGATGCTTGATGATTGATGGTTTGTGTAAATGATGTAGATCGTTATATGATCTTAGTAGATCATGATTAAAAACATAATCTAGCAAGATGAGAGGATGAAATGTTAGATATTTATAAATCATCCTCATGCAAGACATGAATTTGAAAGAATATATTGTTTTCCTGAAAAATAATGATTAATGTGATTAATAATACTTATAGATCTAAAGATTTATGGAGGATTTCTAAAGAAACCAAGCTAAAAATATAAGTTTTGCTAAAACTTGGTTCTTACATAAACAAATCTTATTTTTAGTGGTTAAACAAGTGTAGAAACACTTGTGTAACAAGAAGAATACATAAAGAAATATTTTTGAAAAATATGATTACAAGTTGTGAACATCTAAATCACTCAAGAATGATGTTTTTATGTAAACAACCACACTTGAAAGGGTAACTAAACTTACTAAACACACTACCAAGTTTCTACAAATTTTTACAAATATTCAAGTTCATGAAGTAGTGAAATATGCATGATTTAGGCAAGATTGGTAAGTAAAGGTTGTTTGTTGATAATTGTAAATTGATTGTGATGATTTTTACAAAAGAATATGATATGCTTGAAAACATGGAAACCTCCATTTTAGGGGAAACTATGACAAAAGAATACGAATATTTACAAGTGTATTTTAACCATGAGTTTTCCATATAAACTTTGCCATAATTTTTGTTACAAAAATATAAGTGTTGGGGGTTGGTTTTTATAAATAAAAGTGACTATATATATTTAGAATATATATACATTGAAGACACACATGTGTGATTACTTGTATATTATGTGTATTAGTTATATTATTTTGGTGCTTGAAATAATATATCTCATCAAAATACCAAAAATTACAATCCAGAATATTACCAAAATTCCAAGGAATAAATATACAAAGAATACCCAAAATACCGGTAGAACCGAACAAAGGAATATAACTCACAAAATATTCCGGAAATATTATTCATGTGTATATTTTGGTAAATAATATTTTGGACATCAAGGGAATGAAAATGGGATTTTCATGATTACTACAAGAATATATCACATTTTGACAAGGGAAAAATATATTATTTTTGGCATGTATGAATATATTTTTCTTGAAATTTTTAGAAGATATATCATTTTTAAGAAATATATATTTTCTTACACACACAAAAAATACAATATTTTGAGGTGAAAGATATATTTTCTCAAATAAATATGAAGTATGTCATTTTTGGAGAAAATAAGTTTATATATATTTTCTAAGATAAGCATGAAAATATATCAATTTTTTGAAACTTATGAGAAAATACAAATGTTTTTGCCAAAAGAAAAATTATAAATAATTTTTCTAAATAATATTTATTACAATATATATTTGTGGACTTTTATTAAAGATAATATTCCGGAATAATTAATGTGAAATTAAGTATAAAGAATACTTAATGAATACAATAAAAATACGTACCCTCGTACGTATAAACACACACCGGAATACGACCCTAATAAATGGCAAGACTATACAAGTGAAAGATACCCCATCCTTGGGAAGAATATACAAGTATAAATACTTGAGAAGTATTAAGTTGATATATATTGTTCTAACAATTATTCCACAATTTAATAAATATAATTTATGTTAAAATATTTATTATTTTGACAAATACTTATATAACTTGGAATAATGATGAAGACACTTGGAAACGTAACTCAAAGGCACTAATTAATACTAAGTCAAGGCACGACCCGCTCATCTAATAAGACAATAGTACATTGTAGGTAGTCGTGTACACCAGAGGAAACTTTGAGTTACAGGCGGATTCGAAGAACGCAAAACTGTGAGTTTCATGTCCCCCTTTTCTTCTAACTGGTTTCAGTTTTATAACTTTGGGGGTGAAATACATGTTACAACTGTTTACAAACGTTTTATACATGGTATGGTTAGCTAAGGAAGGGTACTACTTGATCATGTGAGTGGTGGGCACAACACTTAAGGCCATTAATCCTCGTTGTAGGACCAGGGGACATGAGTGATATATCTATTCGGGTGTAGCGAGCCCCACCCATGCGCCCGCCGAATGAGCCATGTGGTGACTATGTCTTATTGACCAAGTCTGCTAGGTTTAAGTTTTCCTGCATCACGTCACAAATATTAATGTATTAGTTACACATTAATTGATCTGTTTCCTTGTTGCTTTCATACCGTATTTCAATTACATACAAACATACTTACAAAGGTTTATTCACAAATACAAACATGAACTCGCTCAACTTTTGTTGGTGTTTTCAAACTACATGTATTTCAGGAAACTACGTATGGATCTGGCGGGCATTAAAGTTCCAAGTGTTGTCTGGAATAAAAGATGTCATCCGGTGTCGAATGGTTTAGAGTGTGTATCCTATCCTGGATAGGATACATGTTTCAAAGCTTGGTTATCATTAGTGTCTTTTGAAAAGTCCTTATGGAACTTAAAACCTGTTGGTGTTGTATTCTAAATACGAAGTTTATGTTTTTGGGGTTAAATCAATGTTGTTGTAATGTTTTTAAACTTAATCAATGGATGAATATCTTAGATTTATCATATAGTTGTTTGTTATGGTTGAATGCAATGATATTAAGCAAGTCACACCAAATCACGCTTCTGCAAAAGTCAGGGTGTGACACAACACCTGTCGCACAACCGTGCGACCCGGTGGCATGACCGTGCCGATCATAAAATCTCCTATAAATAGAGCCATTCGCTACTGGTTCAAATGTTGGGTTTTTCTCCATGTTTTTAGGCGATTTCTGGGTTACGAAGGAGTTCTGATCATACCCATTTGAAGCCTCAAGATCGAGTGGAAGCATAACCGATCCAACCCATCAATTCCTTGCTTGTTTATGGTTCGATTCCTTGTTCTTGAACATGTATTCTGATCATTTTGCATGTATTGAGCTGATGTTAGTTTATGTTTAATGTAGTATTATGTAATAGTAGTAATGAACTTGTTTCTTGAATAATCTTTATGTTGTAATCTTGTTTGTATGAAACTTTAGTACTTTTTCTTGTTTGAATCCTCATGATTTTATAATGAACGTTTCATTGATGTTGAGTTTCTGATTATGTTTGATTATCTTGGATAATGAATTTCTGGTTAGTGGGATGGTAACTATTTCCTGATTAATCACCTGTTTGTAAACTTGTTTACACCATGAGACTCGAGAGGGGTATTGGTTTTATCTAAGATATATCTTATTTTGATTAGGAATGCTTTCTTGCACGTAAGGGTTCTAACGAATTATATGGTGTTGATTACATGTTCTTGAACGCGGTTTATGATCCTTGTTTAGTAGTTTTGGTCTGAAATTGCTGACATGGTAGATTTGTGCTCAAGACTTATAAAGGTGAACTATGTTGTTATATGATCTACTTAAATGCTTATCCTCATGGCTGTATTGTGGCCATCGGTATTGCTTTCTTTGATAACTGAGGTTGGAAAACTCCTAGCGGATGACTAATCTATCTTTAAAGGTTCACATGAATGAATATCAATAGCTAGCTAAAGAATGAGTTTAGGTGGTTAACGTGTGTTTATCGCGTTAACTTTCCGAAGAATCATCGTGTTAGAAAACTTCTAGCGGATGACTAACTGTCTTGAAATTGGAAAATTGATTAAGTGCTTTTGTGACATATCTGATAGATAACATGTTTAGGTTGTTTGTGAAACAAGATAATAGTATATTTATGTTTTAGATATAATTTAGATAACTTAGTTAAACGACCATTCACCTATCTTTTTGTCTGGAAATCTAATGACAAAGATTTAGTACTTAATAACGCCCGTGTTCCATGGATCGATATCTGGCTCTTACCAATACTTTACTGCATATATGACGGGATACACTTGTCCTTTGTTGTGTGTTTTTTAATGTTAAGGTATAAACCATTTTTATAAATATTAAAACCCCTGTGTGTGTGTAAAATCAATGTAAATAATATGTGTACATAAACAAGTACCATTGGGCCTAGCCCATGTCTTTAAGTTACTGGGCCTAGCCCATATTATTGTTGTATTTGGGCCTAGCCCATGTTATATGTTTTTAATTCGGCTTATATAAATGTTTATTGAAATGGGCTTTTGCCCATGTGTTGAGGATGTTGGGCCTAGCCCAATATTTATGTTATTTAAGCCCAATATCAATATTTTAGCCCAATTTTAGTGTTCTTGAACTTTTTTTGTAATCTTTCACTAAGCATTAAGTAAACTTACTAGTAAACTTTTATAATTACACTTAGTGTTATTTTCATTGTTAAACTTTCCGGTTTCCGTTGTCGTTAATATATATTAAGTGTCTAATATATTTTATTTTTAGACTTGTCGTAACGATCGGTTAATATATATAGTTTTTGTGTCGAACGTCGTAGTAACCTTTCGAGGTGTCGACACGTCTGTTTCATCAATGAAGCATAAGGTGTCATCCGATGTCCGTCGTCCGATGTTCGCGCCTCGAGTTATGGTATCACACAAGTGTGCATTTTTAGTATGCGCGAAGGTTCGCGAACGTCGTTATATTCGCGAATATTTGTGAGGTTTCGGTCGTAGTGTAAGTGTATATTTTTGTAAGTATTGTATGTATTATTTTAGTACGTATTCCTAGTACTAATACATACACATAATTATACCCATATTATACACCAAGTAGGGTATTTGAAGTATATATATAATTTTCTCAAAAATTATATTGATTGTTATACTTATAATTTTTACCTCTTTATTTAATAAAAATAACTTTTAGTGTTTAAATAAACTCTTGGGTGGTTAAGACTTAACTCTTGTCATTAGGGTTTGTCTAATCATGATTAAGGGTGTTAATCACCATTAAGGTCACTAATCACGATTAACCATGCTAATAACCCTGTTAATCTCTTTTTAATCGTGATTAGATTTTTAGAAAATTTTGCCATAGTTTCCCCTAAACTATGGCGTTTTCCCACGTTTTCAAAACGCGTTTAAAATCCATTTTCAATTTACCAACATCATCATTCTACTAATCTCAACAATTTACCACTTTTCAAGTAATAATACTACCATGTGTTTCCTAAATTCATGAGCTTTTACATATATTAATTTCCTAAAAATTTCAAGACTTTTAGGTCTTGAAATTTAAGATCTTTTTAAGTGTGGTTTTCATAACCATTTGTTTAATCACTTGTTTCATTCAATTTTCACACTTTTTGTTCATAATCATCAAGTTTAGATCTTTAATGTCACACCCTGGCCGCGTTAAAACAACAAAAACGCGACGGAAATGTCGGGGATCGTCGTAACAGAATCATTGTTTCACAACACATGGATTGAAATTTCGTTTTATTGAATTAGGTTTATTACATTGTATTGAAATCAGAAGCAAAACATGAACAAATTGACTTTCATTATTATTTAGTCACTAAGGCCTCGTCCATTCCTATGTGAGCATGCATCATAAACATCATCATACACGGTACCTGAAACATATGTGAAAATAAGTCAGCATAAAAATGCCGACGAGTACATAGGTTTGTAAGTGTGTCAGATTCATGGCTTTGAATCCATATTGCAATACCTCATCCAACTTCGAGAGTTGTTAAGTGTGTACTTTGAAACCAAAAGAGTTTGATATTTTGCAGCATGTTTTATCAACTTTACAAGTTGATATATGTGTAAACCAAAACCATTGTAGCCATGAATCTTGACTGAAAACATTTGTCTTTGTAAACCAAGTAGTAAATCATCGTTGAAAGTAAACATTGTATGGTTTATATCTTTAGGTAAACCTTGTAGTGTAACATCGTTTTGAAAACATTCGTCCAAGTGATATAGATAACGCAACGACATGTAATGTGTTAAAAGCACTTATATATAGGAAGTACCAGCGGCGTATCCACCATGCTTTTATCACATTACACCCGCCCCGTTACCTAATCACTTACCATAAACCATTCGTTCAATTCGTTTAAATCATTCACATAGTTCAAATCGTTCCAATCGTTCAAATCGTTCACATAGTTCAAATAGTTCCGATCGTTCAAATAGTTCAAATCGTTCACATAGTTCAAATAGTTCCAATCGTTCAAATACTTCAAATCGTTCACATAGTTCAACAGTTCCAATCGTTCAAATAGATCAAATCGTTCACATAGTTCAAATAGTTCCAATCGTTTGTGTTTTAATTGTGAAAACTAACTTTTGGTCGTCTCGTTGAATACATTCAAACCTGTGTGACTTGTCCATCGTTCAACTCGTATTAACAAACCACCAAAGGGTAAGTTAACAATCATCAGGTTCTGTCGTTACCCACATTACCTGCATAACCATGGTGAAAGTCCGATAACGGGATTTGTCAGATCCTATGGCACCATAACATCCTATGGTACCATAAAATACTACTGGTCGGCTTGATAATAGTTAATGAATGTCATTCAATTGTCTTTCGACCAACGTCCCAACAAGTTCGTTTATATCGTAGAAATTGTTGTGTTTAATATAAACCATAGTGTTTGTATTTGAAGACTCGAAATCGTTTAGCACATATGAATCACCCCAAAATATTTGAAAGTAGTAAAAGAGGGGACTATGTACTCACTTGAGATTGAAAGATATCCTCGATTAAATGAACTTAACAAAGCTCGGGTAAACCAAGGAAATCAAGTGGTACCTAGTAATCGAATCGCTATGTTAATAAATCGACACCTAAATCGGGAGATCGGGTATAATGAGGTCTCGTAAACCAAATGAGTATTGATTCTCATGTGATATGGTTTAGCAAAGCCTACACTCTAATTCGGAACCTATCCAAAGTGCTTACGACCCGTTATGACCCGTTAAGGTAGTCTACGCTACTTTAACGCGTCGTTCGCGTGAATGCGCGTTTGAGACGCCTAACTAGTCCTATGACAAGTATTATATGCCCTAACATGTTTAAATATGTTGCCTAATCAGTTTAAGGGTCAAAAATTAAGTTACATATGCTTAAAATCAAATTATGCATGAAAAGGGCATTTTGGTCATTTTCCTAAGGCATATAAACTACCTATCATACAACTAATTAAACTAAGTGACCATAAGGTATAACCTCGGAAGGTTATTCCCTATACAACTATAGTCACAAAATATGTTTGGTCAGATCCTAATGATCGACCAAACGGGTCGAGTTCGAAAGTCTAAGCGGTGGTTTAGACCGCTTGACATACAACCCTAAACAAGCACTAGACTAAAAGTGACGAGTTAAACATGTTAAAACATGTTTAACTAAGTTAGAAAACTGATTTGATGTCAAAACGAAGTGTTTTGATACCCGAAAATAGCTTCGTCGCAAAATGCACATAATCGTGCATATTGACCAAAACCTTGACTCGTCACTTCGACTAATCAACGTGGTAATCAGTAGGTATAGTCACAAGGGACTATAACCATCATGATTACGCTCACGTTGCAAAGTTCAAACGAACTTTGTCTTGACCAATTCATGGTCAAACCTGAAAGTCAAACACTGTTTGACTTGCTTGCTTGAAATACATAACCAAGCATGAAAGAACACTTACAAAGGGTCCAAGCTTGGAGATAGAACAAAGAAAACTCAGCTATGAAGCCTTCAACAAGTGAGAGCTTCAACTTAGAGCAGATTTTTGATGATGAGCAAGGAAAATGGCAAAACCCATGGCTATTTATAGAAAATCATGATACATTAAGATCATTCCATGTGTTTTTGAGTGAATCAAAGCTTGATCTTGGCCACACACATGTTGCCCATAGATTTGAATACTTGGGGAGCACTTAAACAAGACCAAGGTATGCTAAAACTAGGATTAAAACCAAGGGGAACTGGTTGTTTGGCCTAATTCAATGAATCTTCCAGCTCCATCAGTCGCACCCCGTGTAAGAGTTAACCTGGGCTTACGCGGCCCGCGAGGAACTATCAGAAGTTGTCAGTTTTGGTCCCTGCAAGCATAAACTTTGGTTTTTGATGCTTTTAACCCCCGTTAACCCCATTTCAAGGCTCTACAATAATGTTAAAGCATAGGGAACATGAAATATGCTTGAAAACATCTCAGATGTTGGTTCGTTTGGTCGTACGGTCACGTTATTCGGTTAATTACGATGAAAACTCGAACGGACGAGAAAAGGATCCAAATTACGCGACGAATGGTATTTTTGCATTCCAATCACTAAAATAAAATATTTTAATGGTTACAAAAATTTTTGGATGTCCGAATATGTTCAGAACGTAAGATATACACGTAAATGCAAACTTATGAACTTTTTAACGTTTTTAATCCTTTTGATGAAATAAGCACATTTTCGCATACCGAACCCCTGAAAGCCTATTTCTAAGCTACGTAAAGCATATTTAGGATATGTTTAGCTTATGATCAAGTTGCAGAATGTTCGTTACTATACGAATCGGCATACTTTCGCAGTTTGTCACAAATAGTCCCTGTGATCGAATAAACTTGTTTTTGGCACACTAAACCCTTCAAAACTTATTTATAAGTTATGTAAAGGTTATTTAAGGTATGTTAAGCTAATGTCACTATTCTGGAGTGTTTGTTGTGTTAAACTAATTACGTTTACGCATCAGTTTGCGTATAACTTTCAAGAAAGCGATTTAAAGCTTGAAATCAAACAAGAATTGACATGTGCAAATGTCACATGTGTTTGTACAAATCCCAAGGATGAAACACAAGATTTCATTGTATTTGTATTTGTATGGTGGTTTTAGAGGAATAGATGTCAAATTTAAAGTCCTTAATCTTTCATGAATGGAAACTTATGTGTAAAGCTCATGGATTTAAGGGTGAGGATCTTTCTTGATTTAAACCTCTAAGTGTTTAAATCACATTTTTAAGACTAATCTAACAAGATCATCACTAATCTAGTTTACTACACTAAACATACAACATGATCAACTTAAATCCTAAGTTAAACAACCTATTTTAACTAAAATCAACAAGATCATACAACTTAATCAACCCTAAAACACATAATAATCACATAATACTTCATGATTAGTAAGTTGTTAGGTTATGTTTAGGGATTTAAGTTAGAATTTTCTTGATTTTCAAGATGATCAACTAGTACTTTCATGATCTACACACAACAACAAGATTAAAAATGATAAGAAAGTGGCTTACAACTTTGCAAGTGCCTTAAGATGATGATTAAGAAGTGATTATGCTCCAAAGATAGCCGTAAGTGTTCTCCATGTATAAGTGATGCTTAGATGGTTGTAAGAGGATGTGATTATAGTGAAAATATGGTGAATTATCAAGGAAAGATGGTGGGTTTCTTGGTGTTCTTTAGCCGTAAATGGGAGAGAGGATAAGGAAAGTTTTGGTTGCAATTTTGATGAATGAAACGATAAGATATGGTGAAGTGATGGTATGATAAAAGTATGTATGGTGTTGTTAATTATAAGATCTTTCCATGTCCTAAAAAAATCTTCCAATGCCATACTTTCTTTGCCAAATTTTCAAGTTAGTAGGTCATGGGGTGGGGCCCCATGTTGACCGAACTTGGTGGGGGGGGGAGTATAGTTTATATATATTATTATATAAAAGTTACATGATATATAAGAAAGTTGTAAAGTTATGTAAAAGTTCAGGGATTTAGAGAATTAGACAAGTTCTTGTACCATTAATGTTCCGGTAATATTTTTGACGCCAAAATGTGGTTTACTAGTTCACTAAGATGTTAGTTTAGGTGACTAACTAGTTCGTTGATGCAAAATTGGCGAAGTTGTGATCATTACGACGTAGTACCAGAAACTTGTGATTCGAATATTCTGTTGGTATCCACAAGCCTCTTTAAGAAGTACACATTAGTTATAAGTCTTACGGACACTAAAACGATAGATTCTAGTGTCGCGGACATTTTATTTTGGTTATATTTTGGCGCAGAACGGACAAAGTGTATTTATAGGCGTTTACCGGAAAGTTAAGGTGTTTTAGTGATTTGGGTCCCTAGTTGGGGATTTTTATTCATGTTTCATTTATGAAATGCATTCATGCCCTTCATCGCTCGTTTAGACAGTTTTCGGAACTTGCTGGCATGAATAGAGTGTTCAGGTGAATAGTGTTTTCAGCATTTTGCCAACATATTAATGTTGCTAAGCTAAAACGTAAAATAGCTGATTTAGAACAAGATAATAACTGTTAGGGATAGAATTTCATAGCATATGGATCACGGATCCTCAAGTGTGGCCTGGATCACAGATCCTCAGTTCAGTTTGAATTAAGGATCCTCAGAAGACGTTGCAGGACTAAGGATCCAGGATCCTCATTATTATCCTAACACTCACAATGGTTTCCATCATGTTTAAACTTGTTTTGCAGGTGTATTCGATTGAGACTTGGTCCAACCGAGATTCTAGGGGAATATGCTTGACATTTTTGCACGTGCAATGACTCTATGACTGTTATGGTGATCGTGGGGGAGCTTGCACCTAAGTCGGATAGTTTGTTAGTTAGATAATTTCTAATTTTAAAGGGGATACCAAGCTTCATTTTTTAGTATTATTAGCAACACAACTGCACTACACTCGAACTCTCAAGAACTCTCTGCGATTACACGCTTTTGCACACTAGTGATCCTTGTACCAAGCTTGTTATCATCCCGATTTGTAAACCTTGTATATTTAATATAGTTGGTGATCGGTAGTTTCCATCACCAGAGGTTTTTTATGCCGGAGATCATTCATTGATCAAGGGCTTTTTCCTCGTATAAATCCTTGTGTTTATCACTCATTTCATATACTTGTTTTTTATACATTTGACCAATTAATCAAGCATCATACCTCACAAAATCAGATTTGGTTACATTATCCTTGTGTGACTTTTGACCAAAACAGTTTGGCGCCCACCATGGGGCAATCGGTGCTTCATTCTTGAGAAATTTTATTCATTTCATTCATTTCTGATCATTATCATCAACCACATGGCTTCTCATGCGAAGAACACTTCAAGCTCCATGCCGGCGATCACTTCTTGACAGGGCATTCAACCTTTGCCTCCTGTTTCTTCTCATGCGAAGAACACTTCTTTGGCAGTCCGGAAACAACTGTCCAGCATTCTACAGCATCAGGTGTCCAGCATGAGGGAGGATCATCAAGTATGCACTATGGATCATCGGCAATGACACAGGCTCAATGATCATACTTTCAGCCTTCAGGATACTCTCTTCAGCCCCAGGGATCCTCCTTCCAGCATCGAGGAACCTTCTCTAGTTCAGGAGGATACATGGGAACGCAGACAGTTCAAGGATCCTACTCTCAGTATCCAGGAGACTCATCTCAAGTTCAAGGACCCTCGTCTCAGGCTCACGGATCCCTGGATTATCCTCCAAGTCCTCCAGCTTCGGTGCATCAAGGATCCAACATCTTTCAGGATCAAGGATCCTTAAGGAGTGTACAACCCAAAAGTTCAGAGATTCACTTGGGAGACTTCATACCTATGCAAACCATTGCTTCATCTGGTCCCTCAATCATCCCAGAATCATATCAATATGGATTCACATCAGGAATCCCAACCTTGAATCCATCGGGAGGTAACACTTTGAATACTTCTTATAATGCTAACCATGGCTTTGTGCAGGATACAGGAATCAACCAAGCTATGGCTAAGGAATTGCAAAAACTCAAGGATATGATATCCAGCGTCCCAGGAGTGGTTAAACCTATTCCTGAGATTCCGGATGGGAGTCACAGAATATCTCGTTTTACACCACCTATTTGTGATGCAGAGATACCAAAGAGGTTTCAAACACCAAACATGAAGCTCTATGATGGCACAACTGATCCAGAAGAGCATATAGCTCAATACCGGGAGAGAATGGAGATCAATCCCATTCCTGAAAGGTTGAAAGAAGCCTGTCTATGCAAGGCTTTCGGATCCACACTGACAGGATCAACTCTTAAATGGCTGCTAAGTCTTCCCCCTTACTCTATTACTTCATTTGCTAATCTAGTTAATTTGTTTAATAGCCAATTCTCATGCAGTAGGAGATTTGAACGATTAACTAGTGATTTATATAGGGTAACACAATGTCAAAATGAATCACTTAGAGATTATATAACAAAATTCAGTAAAGAATCCTTAGAGATTCCTAATTTGGATATTGCTACGGCTGTAGAAGCTTTCAAAATGAGCTTACTTAAGGATTCACAATTCTATAATGATCTTGTCATGACCCCTTGCAGGAATATTGATGAAGTAAGAACCAGGGCCCTTAGATTCATCCGTTTAGAGGATGATAAAAGGATCCAAGAGAGACTGTCAGGATCCTCAAAGCAGGAAAAGCAAGGATCCTATTTCAGGATTGTATCCTTGCTGACTCAAACTACTGGGTTGAGGGTAACGTCACCTTCAAAAGAGGGGCCTACTACAATAACTAAGATAATCTCTTAAAAAGAGCAAAAGTGCGGAAATAATCAAAGGTTACACTAAACACGAGTCGGATCCAAGTGATTCATCTTGTCTATCTTTTTTTATTTTTTATTTTATTTTTCAGCATTTTAGTTAGTTTTATTTTCTAGTTTAAAAACATCTTTTTCTAAACTTTTGATTTGATTAGACGTTGAGGATAAACCGGTATTAAAAGCTCTTGTGTCCTTGGACGACCTCGGTATCTTACCAACACTATACATCAAAGGTTACACTAAACACGAGTCGGATCCAAGTGATTCATCTTGTCTATCTTTTTTTATTTTTTATTTTATTTTTCAGCATTTTAGTTAGTTTTATTTTCTAGTTTAAAAACATCTTTTTCTAAACTTTTGATTTGATTAGACGTTGAGGATAAACCGGTATTAAAAGCTCTTGTGTCCTTGGACGACCTCGGTATCTTACCAACACTATACTACGCTCACGATGGGTGCACTTGCCCATATGTGTGTTTAGTGTTAGTAAATATCGTGTTTTATAAATTTAAAACTTGGCTAAAAAGTGTTAAATGGCTTAAAATATACATTAAAAACTATACGACACTTCACACGCATCAACGAGCCTTACACAAAACTCTAATTGGAACCGCTAAAACACCCCAAATCTTTTTCAAAAATATTTTTTATTGTGTTTTGTCATGTTTATAGTTTAAGTTAGAAAATCAAGTTATAAAAAGTTCAGGTTTTTACAAATTTACAACCGATAGCATCGTGATAAAAAGAACCACATAAAAAAATTCATAAAAACGCATGACAAATTTTTAAAATTTGATTGTATATATATTTTCAAATTTTTTACCCTTTCCGGAAAAATTATGAGTTTGGAGCCTTTAATAAGCATCCAATATGATATCCATACTAAATGCTCATCTTTCATTTCTTGTGTGAATAGCCCGTACGGTTCCTACGAATCTAGAACTTGACAAGACAATACATTCATGTTCCTTACCGACTAATCCAAGTAAGTATATAATTGAGGCATTAGGATTTTAAAACCCCTTTTTCCTTTTCAACCTTATTTTCTATTTTTATCTCCCCACAAAAACTCCCCTTAGTCAACTCCTTTGAGCCTAAACCTTTCATTTCAAAACCCACAAAACACCATCACCCGAAAAACCATCTTTTTATTTTTACACCCTTTATTTTGGTAAAATTCGGTTCTTTTGAAAAAACACAAAAGTATGTGAAAAAAATCTCTAGTTGCTTGAAATAAATAAGCAAATCTATTGCTTATAAGCACTTAGTTACCCCGTAAAGTCAAAAATAAATTTTCAAAAGAAAAACCGACATTTTACGCCTTTAACCACTTTTCAAATAAAACTACCCTACCCTTAACCAAAAGCCTACCATTTCAAAGTCCTCTTGATATTTACGAGGATTAAGTTAAAAAGGAGGAGGTTTGATTGCTTCTTAAGCACATAGTAGGAGTAAGTTTCGTATGGGACCGAACGTTTCAGTTATACATCTTCGGCCGAGTGTTGAGTGATCATTTGTGAGGTACGTGAATGTATATATAGCTAAATGAAATTTAAAAGATATGTTATGCTTAAAAAATTATTTTTCTTAAAAACTTCTGAATAAATCATGTCAAATAGAGTTGTAAATAAAATAAAAACAAGAATAAAAAGAACTTGGTTTCCTGACACTCTACAAACAAGACCTAAAAACTTCTCTTCTACCTATTCCATTTGAGAGTGTAAGCAATATTAAAGAGTTTTGCTTGAGGAAAAGCAAAGATTCGAGTGTGAGGGTACTTGATAGGCGTCAAATGCAACATATAAATTGTATCAAATAAGGTTTAAAAACAACCTTATTTAGTACTAATGTTGGAAAAAAGTGTGTTTCTTTGTTTACTTTTGATTTTCAGGATTAAAAGGTCTTAAATGAACAAAAGAAACAAATTAAAGGCAAAAACCAGCATAAGTACCGAAGAAGGGAAGTTGATACACTATACCAACCCTTAGAGCTTCACCCCAAGAAGAAAAACAACAAACCAGAACCCAAGCACGAGGCCATGCCTGCCGGGCATGGGGTCGTGCCACACTCAAGATTCCCTGAATATAAAGACAAACAGAAGATGGTAAGGGACACGGGGTCGTATCGCCTAAACACGGGTCGTGGTTAACTCTTAGATTTGCAAATCTGGGTTCGTACAGCAAGTACAAGGGCGACGGGGCCGTGCCGTGGACACACGGGGCCGTATGAGCAGATGGACAGACAACAACATTAAATGAAGATAGAGAAGGAGAAGGACACGAGGTCGTGCCCACTAGGCACGTGGACGTGTAAACTCACTGTTTTCAATTATAAAAGGAGGTGCTTGGCTCACTTGCAACTCACCCCTAGGCAAACCACTTCTCTCACACCTGCCACCACTCCACCACCACTACTACCATCATCCACCACATTCATTCATCATCCATCCTTAGAGTGTTTGTAGTAGTCTCTAGAACCAAGATTGATAGTAAGAGTTTTTGTCAATCAAAGGCCATGTTTGGCTAATCTCTTATATCATTTGGTGAAGACAAAATGATTCATGTTTTGTTGATTCACTCATTCGTGTCTTTACGGTCTATATAAAGCACGTTAACTGCCTGTAAGGGGGTTAGAAGGGTGGTTTGGGTAAAGTTCTTGCCTCGTTCAGTGTATAGATCCTGCGGGGACTTGATTCAAGCTTATTAGGACTTCCTTTAAGGCAGATAGCATCAAATCAGGGAAGTAAGAATGGCTTGAATCCCTTATAAATAAAATACTATTAAAACTTTAAACCAGTTTTGCGGGATTGTATCCCTGCTGACTCAGACCAATATGGTCGAGGGTAGCGTTGCCTCCAAAAGAGGGACATTCCACATTTTGCATTAATAACTTACTTAATTATCTTTCAATAATCCAGCCTTGCGGGACTATATCCCTGCTGACTCATATCAATATGGCTAAGGGTAGCGTTGCCTCCAAAAGTGGGACATGCCACTATAACTAAGATAATCTCTTAAAAAAACCCAAAGTGCGCAAATCATCAAAGGATACATAAATGACGAGTCAGAACCAAGTGATTCTATCTTGCCTTTCTGTTCTTCTACTTATTTATTTTCTTTATTTTACATATTAAAAAAAATCTGTACTCAAAATATGGTTAGATTAGATGGCGACGATATTCCAGTATTAAAAGCTCTTGTGTCCTTAAACGACATCGGTATCTTACCATCACTATACTACGCCAACGATGGGTGCACTTACCCTAGCGTGTTGTAGAGAGTGGTAGTTTTATATCGTGTTTTATAAATTTAAAGCTTTATAAAAGAATAAAAAGTACTAAAAATATAGTAAAAATCCGTACACACTCGCAATCACGTCAATTCCCTAGAAAATGACCTAATTTATGACACTTATAGCACTCAACACTAGGATCCTTAGGAATATCAACATTTGGTCTTTCGGTACTCGGTACAGAGGGAACATGAGGGCCATATACCAGAAACCTCGAGCAACCTGTATTTTGCTAGGATAAGTGGTGACCCATCCTTCGTTCTCGTATCTTGAATTCATGACGAACGCGCATCAGAGGTTCGTTTGCCGCTTGGGTATTCGTGAGGATCATGGGTGATTGACATCTCTTTGAATTCTATTGAGATTTTTCTCAGAAAAACAGAGTATCAAAACAATTGAATGTTTCAACTGGTCTAATTCTTCTCAAGCCCTTTATCACCCAATTAGTTATCAATTTCAGCTAGTTTATCTTTGTATCAACAGTGAAGTCAATTCAGTGGAACCTCACTCTGATTCCAATTGTTAGATCTAAGAATGTGTGAAGTGTGTGTTTTTGATAAAATAGTTGAACATATATAGTAATTCAATCAAACAGTCATTGTAAACACATCATCATAAACACAATTGGATATGGGAATAATTGCAGAATGATTTCATTAAATTTAAACATTTAAAATACAATTAAATAGTACAAAGTACTCATCCTCACCAGGTGCACTATCAATCACTTAGTTCTTCTGCCTTTTGGCTCTAAGTGTTAACTGATACATTGACAGAAAAGAACTATATATATATATATATATATATATATATATAAGGAGAGAATTGTCGGTGTCGTCACCATGAAAGCGACCCCTAACAACTCATTAATTAGAGTAACTGCTAGTAGTTAACAAAACTGCTAGATAGTTACTACAGTTAATGTTATATTGAAACTACTATAAACAAAGGAGAAAACCGTTAGATTCTTAAAACTGCTAGAACGATTCCATCACTTTTGGAATCCAATACTTCTGGTCTTGTTTGACTTGTTGACTTGGTCTTCTCTGGCCGTGACTTTGTTGACTTGGCAATTGATTAGTGACCCAATACTTTGACAGTCCAACACTTTGTACTTTGTCTTTATCTTGTTTGATCAACAGTTTTGTTCTAGTAGTTTGGGAAGTTGTTTGGGAAGCTTTCAATGGAGAAACTTCTGAACCATTGTTTGTACTTTAACTTATTCTATCGGGGGCAGGAAAGATGGTTCTCTTGGGTTTTTGTTTTTTTCATCAGCACTTCAGCAGATCTTACATAACCTAACAAGATGATACGTGACTCAATTACCTAAAACACACACCACATTTACACGAATTATATATACCAAATATATATATATATATATATATATATATATATATTTTGTTTTTATTAATGTTCTTGACTACTAATGTACTAACTTTTAGTTCTAATATTTCTAATTTTTTAAGTAATAAATTTATGTAAAAATTAAAATAGTAAAAATGTTTTTGTCAATCTGATGCATAGTAACTAGTATAACCCAACAAGGCTCGGCTTCAAACCCTATCCTTTTGTGGCAGTGGAGCAGGGTTTTGGCTCAAGGTGAGTCGAACTAGTTGATGGAGTTGTGCGATATGCTGGATGGGATGGCAGTTTCAGATGGAGATTATAAGTGGATTTGGAATGGAGTGGGGGCCGAAAGTTTCAGTGTCTCAACTGTTAAAGAGCTTCTTTGCTCAGGATATGATTACAGCCAAATGTATGTGCTTAAATGGTGTAAATGGTTACCCTCTAAATGTAATATTTTCGCTTGGAGAGCGGAAATAGGTATGATTCCAATGACAGTGGTGTTAAAAAACATAATATTGATGCGGGTAATACTACGTGCCCGCTTTGGGACTTCGTGAAGGAGACGGGGATCATCTTTTCATTTTATGCATCTTTGCATCTGTTATATGGCAGTCTGTTAGTAAGTGGTGCCGGGTTCAAAAATTTTTGCCTTCTCATTCAGAGATTTAATGGAGATCCACAATCACCTTAATCTCTCCGAAAAGGCTCAAGAGGTGCTACATGGCATAATTATTGTTGGGTGTTAGGAGCATTTGGAAGACGATGAATAACTTAAAATTTTACAAGTTGGCCCGTGTTGTTGAAGACACTGTTAGCGAAATCAAGTCTATAGGTTTTTTATGGGTGAATAGTAGATCTAAACTACGTAAATTTATAATTATACAGTTTTATTTGTCGGCCCCACTGTTTTGAGGTGGTCACTGTGTTTGGTTTAATAAAGTACACCTTAAAAAAAGGAGTATATGGACAGCCACGAGTAATTATTCAACAAATATCCCATTGAGCCATACAGAAGACAACTTTTACAATGTGACTGAAATTAATACGTGTCTCCTTTTGCTCAAGTCATCTGTGGAAAATTATTCGTCAACGGCTCTATTGGGATTAGCTTGGTGGGCCTCGGCAGTCGGTTCCACAATGCCGTGCAACGACTAATGCGTTTGGCCTACATCTAGTCAATTTGGATTAGTTAGAAATCGTCTTTGTGGTCCTGAAAGAAGGTAACGTGACCCAATTAAGGTTCCACTATTCTCATACGTTTAAATCTTATTTTCATATTCATTTTCACTCTATCTCTCTATATATAATCATGTATGTATAGAAAGAAATAGAGGGAAAGAGTGTCTGCATATTAACTCCCTTTAATTTTTTTTTTTTATAAATGCATCACCATTAAATATAGAGAAAAGATCAAATACAAATACCCTTATCATACAAAACGTATGCATAGGGTGAAAAGGTAAAAAAACGCGGTGGCATTTTCGTAATTATTTACTCGTAGACTAATTATCAAAATTACCCTACAAATGATCCTGTAGGGTAATTTTGATTTTGTAAGGTAATTTTGTAAAATGTTTTTGTAGGGTAATTTTGCTCTTGTATGGTAATTTTGTAAAATTTTCTTGTACGGTATTTTTGATCTTGTAGAGTATCAAAATTACTCAACAAATGATCTTGTATGGTAATTTTGATCTTGTTGGGTAATTTTGTAAAATGTTCTAGTAGGGTAATTTTGATCTTGTATAATAATTTTGTGAAATACTATAATTACTCTACAAATGATCTTGAATGGTAATTTAAATCTTGTAAGATAATTTTGATCTTGTAGGCTAATTTTGTAAAGTATCATAATTACTCTACAAGTGTATCAAAATTAATTTGCAAATTTCAAAATTACCCTAAAAGAACATTTTACAAAATTACCCTACAAGATCAAAATTACCCTACAAGAACATTTTACAAAGTTACCCTACAAGATCATTGTTGAAGAATTTTGATAATTACACTACCCACAAATAATTACGAAAATGCCACTGTGTTTTTTTTTTTTTTTTGCTTTTTCATGCCTTTCGTACATTTTGTACGATAAGGCTGTTTGTACGTCAACTTAACTCATTAGATATAATAAGGCTTTAAATATATTATCTAACCAATTTACATTTCGTATTGGCTGAATATTAAAGGTGCTAAACAACCATTATTGAAACTTTTTAATATTTTTTTGCCTTCTAAATATGTGATACTTAAAAAAATAACTATTTAAGTCAATCTATTATTATTACTATTATTACTATTACTAGCCATTTATCCGCGCGATGCAGCGAGAATGGCGATTTACAATAGGATACTCGTTTACCGTTAGTTTATCAGTAGTCTCGTGATATATTGTATAGTACTTAAGTTAGTTTTCTTATTCGTGATATGTTGGCACTCGCTTTTTCTATTAGTTTATCGATTCTTTGGTGATATACTTTTATTTATTTAAATGAGTAGCTTTTATATATACAGCATTGATATCCTTAAAAAAGTAACAATACAACATGAGTTTCAAAAACCATAAATTTCAAATATTGAGTGCTAAAAGACTAATAGCAGCTCCAACAAAAGAATAACTTGCAAGTTTAAGTCAAAGTTCAAATTCAAGTCAAAAGTTTTTAGTCAAAGCCTATTCTATATAAAATCTAAACCATGCTCAATGACAGTTTGATTTGTAACCTTAATTGCCAAATAGGAAAGATAAAAATTAATCGCATCAACCACCGCGTATTGTTGGACGCATCAACGTCGCTGCGGCTGCGCAGCCGCAGCGAGGTTGATGCGTCCAACAATACGCGGTGGCTGCGCTCGCTGCGACTGCGCTCGCTTTAATAACTATGCAGAAGATTATGAACTAACCTGAAGATTTAATGCACGAGGCGCACTCAGATGGGAAACCCGCGGCGACGGCTATAATTTACAATGCGGTATTCGTTTTACGTTAGTTTATCAATCATCTCGTGATATATTGTATTGTACGCCTGTTAGTTTCTTATCGTAACATTGGTATAGTCTATGTATGATATTATATAGTTATACCATGTGAGATGTGAATGTATTGTTTACGTGAATGTTCATCGCTTTGGCTTGTATTATTTACTTAAAAAGATTAGACCATAAAGAGCCTGTACTTAGTTACCACTGCTAAAAATTGAGTTATTTAAGGAAACATATGCCAAATTTGTTCTATGTTCCCGTAGCTAATTTATATGCAAAATAAGCATAAAACAGTATGCAAAAGGAACTATTATAACTTCACATCAACTTTGAACCGGTAAAGTAGTGTTTTCTTCTTTGAAGTCGGGTTGTCGATGGTGAGAAGTATTTTACCGAGCTCCTTGATCTTAAAACTCTGGCTTATAACCGGTTCATCGATTACTGTCATCTTTTTTGGTTTTTGTATGTTAATGGTGTAATTAGTTTCATTATTCGACACATATTCCGCACTGTAGCTCACTTCCCACCCCACTACTCTTAGCTCCCACAATATCGTGCATTTCTGTAATAAAATCGACAACTTATGATAAATAACAATGCATTTCAACGATATTTACAACACATTCCATGATGAGGAAATTTATGTACACGCATGGTCCTTGTTGTAACACCCTGAAAACGGGTTCGATAGCCAAACCACGTTAATATTAATGAACGGGTGAAATACCGTTAGTGGTAAAATTTAACCCGGTGAATATTAGGATTTAAATAAATAATCTTAAATATTAATTAAAAAGAAGAATAAACGCTTAGAGAAAAACAAGGTTTGTAAGAAGCCCGGGTTAATGGGACTTAAAATAAAACGGGTTATACTTTCCCCGAACCCACTAAGTTAACTAGGAATTTTTAACCTAGTTAGTAAAAAGAGATAATGTTGGAATTAAGTAGGTTGTGACCTACTTCATAACTAACTAACAAAAAAATATAGAGGTACTAAAAGTGGCAAATTTGAAACTAAGTTATTTAAAATAACTTATACACAAAAAAACACACACATGAGTGTGTTTCTGGTCGACATTTTCACCAGCCAAGAAAAGGTTCTTCTCTTGAACCCTAAATTACAAAGAAATGCTCAAATCAAAGGGGAAATCAAGCCAAAAATTGGGGCTTTTAATTTATTCGTGATCACCCAAGCTAGGAGGTCACAAGGTATGTTGAATTTATTTATTTGGTGAAATTTTGAAATTCTGATTAACATTCAAGAAAAAAATTCTTGCATGAATGTTGAATGTCTTAGTGAAATTAATGTGAGTATAAGTCTGGGAACAAAATCCTAGATGCAAACTTGTTGAATTTGTGCCATAAACTAGTGATTAGTCAACTAGTCAAGTATGAAATAAGTGGGTTTTATGGTATTAGGATGAACACTTGAAAAGTCATGATAACTATGTGAAATTTGAAGATATGATATAAGTTCTAGATGTTCATGTACACTAGACATAGAAGCTTGATTTTGATATTAAAGCTTGGTTAAGATGTTAGTCATGAACTAGACAAAAGATGTATAAAAATCTTGCCCGCTAGGTGTTTGTTAAAATGCCTAAGTGAAATCGCGCGTCTACTCGTTTGAATGTAGAATGATAATTTGATATGAAATGCGTAAGGTGGAATAATCGTATTAAATTATGATTAATCTAACCACCTTGTGAATATTGAATAATAGTTTGGCGCTTAACAAGCTAGGTGGAAGCTTGGGAAAAAGCGGGTCAAACGAATCAAGTAGGAGAAGGAGAAGAACATAACTGGATGCAAGGTAAGTTAAGCTTACACCCTTTTTTTTAATTACAATACACTTACTTGCGAGTATTGATTATGAATTATGTTAAGTATTTGAAATATGATGTTCCGGCGTAATACAATGCAAGTCGGAATAAGTAAAAATGGTAAGAAACCATAAATTATGGTAAAAAGGTAAAATGGTAAACTAGTCGGGTGAAGACTAATAAATAAGGAATTTTGAACAATACGTTATGGGGCGAATCGTAACGGGTAAAAGTGGTTAAATAATAATCCGGACACGAGTTGACGGATAGAATAAAAGATGTGAAAAGATACCTTTTTGGTATAATTCATAACGGGTCAAACAATTCAAGAAATATCTTTTAAGTAATAAGAACTCACGGTGCTAACCGGAATAGGCTCAAGGGGCGAGATGGTATCAAAATACCATCATATGACGATAAATGATCATTTTGACTAAACGGGTCAAATGGTGTGTTAACACCATTTGACGATAATTACTGAGGATCGCTTGCTGAGTTTTGGTGATTACAGGGAAGTAATATAAGGTTTGTGACGCTATTAATTAGTAAATTAATAGTGAAAGGTATTTTAGATGAGTCAATACTTTGACCCGAGCCAGGTATGTGCAAATAAGATTATAACTATAAGTGCGATTTTGGTCAAACTTGTTATTGAAAGTCCTTCGTCGTAAAAGAATGGACTAAAGTCGACCAAAATGCTTTTGAATGACAAACTGGGCAAATGACCCTTAAGGGTTGTTTGAAGGTAAGTTTATGATCGAGTAGGTCTTTTGATAAGTATAAAAGTTTAAGGTACAAGTCTTTTGGTTAAAAGCCTCGAAACAAGTCTTTTGTAAAATTACTAAACCGAAGATTAGAATACGGAACAAGTAATTTACCACATTAAATCGACCACAAATATTGTTGTGGTGGAAAACAAGTAGAAACCTTAGTGTGGAAATAAGGTGCAAGCAAAGAATGAGGGAAGTTAAGTGTAAAATGCTTAAATCCCTTAACGGGTCAATTAAGTCGAAAATATGTAGATCGCCGAGTGCTTAAAGATAAGAATTTTGTTAATCCGGATGTCAGATTTTAACTCCATGTGATGGAGAATCAAATTATTAGCTCATAGGAAAAAGAATCTCGTAAAACGGACTTGTAGAACGAAAGTTATGACATTTTAAAGTTAGAATTTTGGTAAAATTCGGAGCTGGGCATTTGCAGCTCAAATAAACGAAACCGTCTGTGAAAAAGTGGTTGTCGCGCCCCGCGACGGAGAAATGGAAGCTTGTCGCGGCCCGCGAAGGCCAAGGCCAAATCTGTCATGGCCCGCGAAAGACATTCAGAGCTGGAAAATTTTATATTTTTTTTTTATTTTGAACTTTGGGCTCGTTTAAACTTGTTATTTGACTATCAAAACTAACTTTTATGTTGGTTTTGAAATTAGGTGATTGTAGTGGGCTCCCGGATGAAGATCAAGCGACCATCAAGGACCGAACACACCTCTAAACAAAGCTTCAGCGTTGATCTATTTTGTTTTCAGTTATAACTGAATTTTGTAAACTCTTAATACTATATTTTGAATGTTATAAACATGTTAGAATGCTAAAGTAACTAAGTTTTTGTAAGGTTGCATTTTAGTATGTATAAAATGCACGCTTTATTGTTAACCGTGTTAATTAAAGACGGGTCCTACACTTGTGGTTGACCAAAAATTTAGATTTGGTCCATATGGTTAATCTGTTTTGTTTGATAACTTAAACATTGGGGGTTAACGACCATGTCCAGGATATCCTCGGCTCATTTAAGTTACTAATGGCCACGACCTAAGCACGGGGTGTAAGCATACTTGACAGATGCGAATGCTAAAATATTTTTACCCACAAGTTGGGGATAACTGTGAGTACATATGTCTATTTCTTGCGTCAATCACGTAACGTAGCTGAATCGAATGAGACCAGACTGATGCTGAATTGAAAAGATCATGTATTGAAGCTAGAGCAGCTTCGTACAAAGCCAATAGCGTCGTACGAAGGCAACAAACATGGCTTCGTACGAAGCCCTAGGTCTATATATAGTAGTAAGATCTTGATCATTTGTATCTTTTGAGCAACTTTGAGGCGAAGCTCTGCTCGTTTGATTTCGCATTATTGTAATGTCAAATCAGTAATAGAAAACATATTATAATTACATCATAGTGTCTGATCCACACACGTATTTGGATTCCGGACATTATACGTGTTTGTACGCATTAAACGGAGAAGGAATCGATCACGATCCTGAATTTACAAGTGGTATCAGAGCGGGTGTTTGATTGCACGGATTGAAGACACAAAGATTCAAGCTTCTACATCAGATTCAGAGCTGATTTCATCACTTTCTACACTCATCTTCTTATACTCATCTTATTCTCATTTTCTTTGAACTTTAAACTTAGATCTACGGAGATTTCACGATTAAAATCGGCTAGATTTTTTATATAACGTGTGAAAAACATTTTTGAACAATCCTACGAAGTTTCATATCAAAATTCGCACAAAATCATACTCAAATCAGTGAAAAACCATGGAAAACATGAACTTGTTCATCGCGGCGTAGCTTCATATGAAGCCACACATCCATAGCTTTGTACGAACCTACGAACTCAGTTAAAAAATTATGATTTTGTAAATATGACTTCGTACGAACTCAGCTTCGTACGAACTCATATTTTTCTGAACAGTTTATTTCAAAGCCTCGTACGAAGGCATCATCTAGCTTCGTACGAACGCTCTGTCTTGTTTGATTTTCAGATTTGATCAAGTGTTTGTTTGATTGTTTTTGCAGGAATCATGGCTGAAGAGTTTTACAACACAATTTACAATGCGTTCACTTCCGAGACATCAGAAACAACAACTGTTATACCGAAAAGCATTTCAAAAACCATAACTGAAAACCTAAATCATGATAATGTTTACGGAAATCACCAAAGGCCACCTAAACTAATGAATATCGAACCTTATCATTGGTGGAGCACACGTTTTGAAAATTGGGTGAAGGCTTATGCCTAGGAAAGTTGGGTTATGATGATTTACGGATATAAAAAACCTGTTAATGATCAAAATGTATTACTTCCAATTCCAGAATATTCAAAAATCTAGAGAGAAAAACATTCCGATGAACTAAAAATGGTGACATTATTACAACAATCGGTTAGAGAGGATATTCTGTTTTTGTTACAACATGGTGAAACTTCCAAATCGATGTGGGATGCTCTAAAGCTGAAAGTCGAAGGCGGTAAAGACATCAAGAAAAACAAAATTTCTCTGCTAAAAAAGGAATTTGATCTATTCGGATGCATGAAGGGTGAAACTGTTTGGCAAATGATTGAAAGATTTTGTCATGTGAAGACTGAGTTAGAGAAATTTGGAATCTACAAAGACAGAGAAGAGATGGTTGATAAACTTGTCGAGGCGTTACCACATAAGGAAGATTGGAAAACTTATGTGATTGTTCTGAAGAATGATGCCAAGTTTGACGAGATAACATTAGACAGTTTAATTGAAAAACTGGAAGGACATGATCTGATGTTACAGAAACAAAACAAAATGTCTAGTTCTAGTTATCAACAGAATGTTGATCTATATTATCGAAGAGGTATGCTTCGGAACAACGAATCTTCAAAGATCAGAACAACATTCAGTATAGAAAATTATGGTGATTCATCGAAAAAATAAGTCTTCAAGCTATGATCCAGGATATCATTCATCTTCTGCATCATCCAAATCTAATCAAAATCAAGACTGGAAAGATTCTCCGCATTTGAACACTGATTTCGCTAGGCAGCACATGGGTTTCTTAGCTTCTATTCTAGGGTCATATGAAGGTTTGATTGCTGGAAAAATAGGCAATCCAAACATGACAAAGGAAGACTACGATCAAGTTGATCCAGAAGAGATTGAGCTCATGGACATTCGTTGGTGCATGGCAAGCGTCATCAGGAGGGCTCAACGATTCATGGAGATTACTGGGAGAAAGTGCTTGGAAGGCCCTGACATGAAGATAGGTTTCGATAAAGTTAAAGTTACATGTTTTAAATATAAACAAAAGGGGAACTTCAAAAGGGAATGCACAAACAACAAAGCTGATGATAGTGTGAATCCTTTTCATGAAGACTTCTATAAGAAAGCAGTCTATCATCGCAACAATGAACAACCTTCAAGAACAAACCAGAAGCAGATTGAAGAAGGACCATCAAAAGAGATTAAGCATGATGCTTGTGTTGTAATTCATGATGATGAAGGGTTTAATTGGAATGACTATATTAAAGATGAGAGAAAAGAAAAACAAGAAAAATGGTGTTTAGTTGCTGAGATCAAAAAAAGCCGAGAGGAAGAAGAGGCACGAGATTATTTGAGTCATGTTTACGATGCTTACAAAGAAGCAAGATGTGCTAATAGATGGTGTCGAGAAAAGGAGTGTTATGTTGATCCAAAAGGAAATCCGACAGTCGATCCCGATGAGGTAGATTTTGACGCATTAGTTGCCGCAATTCCAACTGTTGGAGTTTGGTGTCGAGGGCTTAGAGAGATTCCACGCTACATAGAAAAGGTTGAGAAAGGAATAAACAAAGTGATCTATTCGAGTTTAGAAAAGAAGAAGAAGACAGTGGAGGAAATCGTCGATGAAAGCAAGAAGCTGGTGAATGAGGTGAAGAAAGCTGATGCAAAGGCAGAGAAAGCTAGTGAAGCGAAAGCAGAAGGAGCTGTTGTAGAGAAACAGCAAGGGATGGAAGATCAGAAGACGACTAAAGAATCCGAGGTGCCAAACACTGAGGTAATAAATCAAACTGAATCTTCTGAAATGTTAAATAAATCTGATCATAAAATTGTTGAACAGTGCAAGAAATGCATGGAAACGTGTAGGGCTTGTACTGAAAAGGATAACAATCTGAGATCCAGAGATATTGAATTTACTAAAATAGAAAAGATTTTCAAAGAAAAATGTAATGAAATGTTAGAAAATGAAAAGTTTTTGAAACAGGAAAATGAAAAGCTGACACAAAAATGTGATGGTCTTGAAAAGGAAAACAAAATTTTGAAACAACAGTGTTCAGCTGATTGCAACGAATGTATTCAACATAAAACTATTCAAGAATTGCAAAAAGAATATGATGGAATGAAATTTTCATATCACACGGTAAAAGAAACTTATGAAATTTTGAAAAGTAATGTCACAAGTCTGGATAATAGATTCTCAGCATGTCAAGAAACAACTAGATTTCTTGAAGCCAGATACGAAGGAAAACAAAAGGTTTTAAATAACTACATAGATGAAGTTGCTAAACTCAAACAAGAACTGGATGAAAAAGAAAAATTAGTTAAAAAACTTCAAAGTTATCATGCTTCTTCATACATTCTAGAACGTATTTTCAACATCACACTAGTTGGTAAAGAGTCTGAAAAGAACAAAAAGGGAATTGGGTTAGAATACCATTAAGTTCCACCACCGTTGGAGGATAATTATACATTCTATGATGGCGAAAAGGTGGATAAAGCTATAAACATGGTTGATTAATTACCTGAAAACATCGATGTGACTTACACCAAATCTATGATCTTGATAATTTAGAGGTGGTAGGTAAGATTGTTGAAAGTGTTTTTACAGAGGAGTATACAAAAACAGATAAGTCTGAGTCACAAGACGAAAATAAGGGAAGTTTTCATGAAACTTATTTCTTAAATTTAAAATTTGAGAAAAATGTGAATGATGATCCAATAGGATTGGCATATACCATGATTGGATCGGAAAAATTATTTTCAGATATTGAAGTCCCGATTCAAAATGTGATTTCCGATAAGATTGATAAAGTTTTCAAACTGGTAGAAATTGAAAAGTCTGAAATTTCAAAATTTGCTGGAAAGAGCAAGAAGTATTTTTATAACAAACCTGATTACTAAAAGAAAAACATGAAGGCTGGGTTGGGTTATAAAAAGAAGCAAAATTACAAATGATTTGACAAGAAGAGTCATCACAACCAGATGAACTTTGTTCACGGAACAAGTTCTGAGGAAGAGAAAGAACTCCAATTTAGACGACAGTCTAATGAAGAGTTCTATGCTCAAAAGAAACAACAACAGGCTAAAGATGTTTCCAAGAGAACATGCTTTAAGTGTGGTCAAATTGGACATCTTGGTCGCAAGTTTCAAAATCTGAAACCTGTTGGTGTTGATAAAGAGAAAGTTTGGATTGAAAAACCGAAGTCAACCAAGTTTGAATCAAAACAAACTTGGAAACCAAAACCAATGACACCCAAGGTTGAACCTAAATAAATTTGGAAATAAAAGGTTAATTTTTCAAAATCAAAACAAACTTGGAAGCTAAAAACATCCAAGTTTGAACCAAAACAAATCTGGAAACCTAAAATTGTTTTGTCTAAACAGATTCAAGATTTTATCGAAGAAATATTTCAAAAGGACAAGTTTGGGTGGAAAAGAAACAGACTATTGTGAGTGATAATTGGAATGAAAATACATTTGTGAAATTTGATAAAGATTTTCCGAAGTTGAATAATTCTCATTGTGTCACAATACCCAAGGTCAAAAAGGCCTGGGTTGCACTGTTCAAGTGAATGAATGAGTTGAATGTGCAGGTGCTCCTGAAGACAAATGAATCTCAGAAAGAGGAATATTGGAGCAGCTTGGAACGAGAGGAGGCTGCTAGTCCCTGCAATTAAGAAACATGGACTTTGTTCGTTTCTATACATAAATAAACCATATTTCAAAACTCCTAAAAATAGAAAAATTTAAAATCCGAAAATATGTTTTTACTTTGTTAAAAATTTGAAAAATAAAAAAAAATATATGTTTGTTTTAAAATTTGTTAAAAAATCAAAAAATTGAAAAATATGTTGAGTGAATATGCCAAAACCCTCACGGATGAACAAACATGATTATATTCACAAGTGATTGAAAATGGTTTTAACATTGTGAAAAATCAATGTGTTGTAAATCATGGGGGGGGGGGGGGCACTTTATGCAAAACAGAGCATGTGACGCAGAAAGTTGATGGCGAGACAAAGCTATCTACATGGGCTTGTCAAATTTTCTTCAATGTTTTGAATTTTAGGGGGAGTAAAAATTTCAGAAAATACAAAAACATTTGAAAATTTGTTAAAACAAAAAAACAATAGAAAATTCAAAAATGAGTTTTTGTGTAAAAAGAGGAAATGATAGTACATCAGTAGACAATCACAGTACTCTAAAGAAATGGAAACTCAAATGTGATAAACGGTCTCACTGATGATGTGCCAGTAGATTTTTACACGCTTAGTAGATTGATTTCGAGATATAAACCTAAATATTAAACTTGCTTATCTCATGGGGAACAACTCTCGGATATATGGATAACCCCCAAAATCTCGTTTGAGAGGTTTCCAGATTCTGAGATACTAGGTTTTTATACTGTTTGATATCTGGGGTATTATACCTAGTCTTCTGATATTGTGGAAACAATGGCCTAGACCTTGTATAATACTTGACGCGTTTTATAAAAAGCTTTCCCTCTGCATAAAATTGAAAAATAGCGAAAGATATGAATCAAATGCAGTTGTAAAGAAGATCCCTAAGTGGGACACACCTCAAGTTGAGCCTTCATCTCTTTAACTGAACGGTAGTTCATACCTGAGCTATCAAGGTCTCGCACTAACCTAGAGTACAGATATCAATATAGTATATTCACCTGTAAGACTGAATCTAGGGAATTTTGATACGGGAGTATATTCTGAGGTGGGGCACGTGAATAAGTTAAGTTTTTAAAACACTAAATCTCGTAACTCGAATCAGTTGAACTTTGTGTGAGAATTTAAGTGGATCAGTATACTGACAATCTAAGTGAATCGTTTAGAGCTTAAAGTCTAAAGAGGTCAACGGTGCTAGTGATTTGTCGTAAACTTATATGATCCTCTAACGCGAACTCAACAAAAATATGTTTGTGAATATTTCTTTACTGCTTTTATAACAGAAAAATCACAAAAAGATTTTTAGTGTGTTTTAGCATAAACTTTGAAAACTACAAAAAGATTTTGTTTCTACTTTGTTTTTGACAACCGATGTCTGAGTGCTGAGTTTCGAAATTTAAGTAAGATGAACATGTTTCTAAATATAAAGATTCTTTGAAAATGTTTTGGATTCTAAAATTGTCATATTTGATACTTAGAGTCAGGTTTCGATTTTGAACTAATTTTGTCAAATACATTTGTGATTAAGAGCTAGGCAATCGTTCTTGGGAGATTTTAATATTAAAAGTGGGCCATGTTCTCAATCATAGAATATTGGGAGCCAGGTCATCGATTCTGGAAAATCAAAAAGCTTTCACTGTTAAATATAAAATCCAGATTTCCAAGAACAAACGATGTCCTGTGTAGTCACATATTTGAAATGCTTCAGCTTATTCATGATAAATGTTTTGAGCTAGATTTTCGATTACTAAATTTTAATTGTCAAATATCTTTCAAAAGATTTGAAATTTTGCAGATGTTTTGCCAAACTACGATCCCTATAGCTGAGCTTAAGGGGGAGTCTGAAGTCGAGCTCATCGCAAGGGGGAGCTTGTAGAACCAGGTGTCGATCCTAAAGCACGGAAGCTTAATGAAAGGGGGAGCCAGAAGAAAGAATCAAACGATAGGAGGAGCTGAAGGTGAAGTTATAAACAGATACACGAGGAATTTGTTAGAGATTGGGGAGTCTGTGGTTGCTGACAATGTTAACATTACTAAAAGACAAAGAGAGAGATAGAAAGCTATGAGACTGACTGCAGCAATATCCATGGGGGAGTCTGTGAGTGCATATGTTTATTGCTTGCGTCAATCACGTAACGTAGCTGAATCGAATGAGACAAGACTGATGTTGAATTGAAAAGATCATGTATTGAAGCTAGAGCAGCTTCGTACGAAGCCAATAGCTTCGTATGAAGGAAACAAACATGGCTTCGTACGAAGCCCTAGGTCTATATATAGTAGTAAGATCTTGATCATTTATATCTTTTGAGCAACTTTGAGGCGAAGCTCTGCTCGTTTATTTTCGCGTTATTGTACTGTCAAAATAGTAATAGAAAACATATTATAATTACATCGGAGTGTCTGATCCTCACACGTATTTGGATTCCGCACATTATACATGTTCGTACGCATTCAACGGAGAAGGAATCGATCACGATCCTGAATTTACAATAATTCCTTTATGGGTTTATAAGTGGCGAGTCAGTTAATCATGTCTCGGTTTCTATACTGGGCCCCATATGTATTGACAAACATGTAAAACTATATACAAGATAAAAATTCTTAGTTGTCCCAAGTTAAATCTATTTTGGAAATGTTTTCAAAACGTGTCGGTTAATTGTATTTACCAGTGTAAACTGACGTATTTTCAAAAGACTAAGTTACAGGTACAATACGAGATAGGCTGGAAGCTGCTTGGTATTGATAAGACGATCTTCTAAATCCTTATAATGCCTAAAGTCTGTTGAACATCATTTGTACATTTATATGATCCGCCTGTGGATCTTTTGTTACAACAGTCTGTATAGTATTTTTTAACTTTGAACACTTTGGTTTGTAATAGTAATTTTATTCCAAGACTTCCGCTATGCTATTCTGTGTTTATTGACTATGATGATATCAACTTACGTCACGATACTCTCCACCGGGCCCACCGGGTTATGTTGGAAATTCGGGGTGTGACAGGTTGGTATCAGAGCCAACGTTTGAGTGAATTAAACACTAGCCTTTTGTGTTTAAACTCAAATGACACAGTAGCACGTTCCTTAGACTTCCGAGTCTAGGCAAATGACCTAGGATTAATCCTAATCTTTATTAAGTTTATATATATTGTTTTCTTTGTTTTTGGCAGGTTACTTATTAAAATGCCGCCAAGAGTTCGAGGAAGAGGCCGTGGAAAAGGTCCAATGCTAGGTAGACCATCTAGTCAAGCGGGGCCATCGCACCGCCGCTTTCCGTCTGCATCATTCGACTCGGATCCCTATCAAGATTGGGGATACTCGATAGAGCCTGCAAGGCATTCTGTTTGCTTAAGTTCTTCACCTTCTTATCATAACTCCTTTGGGCCTCAACATTCACACGTGTCCCACCATTCTCATCATTCATAGTGACAATGGCATTTTGACCGAAACGACTACATTAACACCCCTCCTGCTGGTTATAACCAGTTGGAGCCTGAGGAGCACCATGATGAGAGCCAATATATGGATGTGGACGAAGATCCAGATCTGATTATGCCACCTTCGAGATCGCCTGCACACCCTATAGAGATTTCAAGTGGTTCCGCTTCTTACGCGGGATCGCCTTACGAGGGCCCCGATGAATGGGCCAAATGGTGGAGTCAATATAAGTGGGAATTTACTCCTTATCATAACACTCCACAGCAGTAGCCAAGCGGTGGAACAACCGCCACCACCAATGGAGGAACAACCACCTCCGCCACCTCCAGAACCATCAAGGAGGAGAAGAAATGCACACATATCAGTGCGTGGGGGCCCACGTTTTAGTTCGCCCCATGCTTCACACACTTATCCCCCTATCCCTGAGGATCCCCAAATGGGTGGACCCTCAAATCCTGCGCCGGTGATTGATACTACACCAGCTACTTTTGTGCAACCACCGCCGCCCGTCAGTTTTGAAAACCCAATCCCTACTTACCCAGCTGCGACTGGGTATAACCCATTTGACCCATCGATGCCAATGGGTTACAACTACCAGGCGCCCGCGTACGATCCTTATGCTGAAGCGATTGTACATAACGCTTTATATCCTTCCCCTTTTCCCCCTACTTACCCAACTGGATATCCAACTTATGGGTACCAGTATCCTGCTCCCTCACAACCACAACCACAATTACCACCCCAACAATTAGAGGTCTTAACTCAGGCCTTGGAAAGGGTGGATGACGTACAGCGTCGGGTGGATAGGAGCGAGAAGAAAGCAAGTAAGTTCTTTAAGAAACTTACAAAGTTGATTAAAGGAATGAAGGATGAGGATTGAAGACATTATTTTATTTATATTGTATTGTTATTTCAATTAAGTCCCTACGTGGACACTTTATTTCAAGTATTAGATTCGAACACTATAAATAAGATATATGAATCTGGCTCCACATTCAAATTTCAACTCTATCTCTCTCGCTCATATCTGCGAGCGTATCTCTCTCTCTCTCTCAAACGCATAGCTCTCATGATTCAGCCGGCTAATCTCCTATTATACTTCTTTGTTCAAACATTTGTTGATTCTGTTTACACATAATCATTCCAATATCATGTCTTTGAACTTCTGTTTACATATTATTGTTCCAGTATCATTGTTCCAACATCGTCGTTTCAATGAAGCTTCCCTTCACGCATCAACCTTTCAACATCGATGTTGTAGTATCATTGTTGCAACATCGTGAAAAGTTGTATGTGCTACCTTCTTTGATGGGAGAGTTGCATTGTTCACACATCGTTAAATCAAAAGTCATCTTTTCTTATGTCAGTGAGATTTTCTTCTTTTATACAAAGTGTAGGTTGGTGCAATATCGTCAAAAGTTATATGTGCTACCTTCGTTGAGAGGAGACCTTTGCATTTTAGGTTTCTTTCTTGTTTTGATTATCTGTTGTTTAATTTGATTATGAATAAACAAGTGCTGAAAATGTTGATAGTTTTTATTGACAGCGACATTTTAGAATATGGAAAGATGCATAGAAAAATAAAAATTTACTGAAATATTCATAAAGTATTACACACTAGAGTTAACACTTGCTAGGATTTCGTAGACTCTGGCCTTTCTCCATGTGATTTCATGCTCTTTTTTTTCAGATTAGTTAGCATGTTGCAGATTTTCTGGTTCTGGTTTAGTAGTTGTGTCAGAAACTCTTCTGCATTCTTCTGGAAATCTGATGGAGGAGAGTGGAGGACTTCATCGAGCAATGCTATGATGTTCCAGGTTTTGTTGTAATTATTGTTATTGATTATGTCGACTTTCCTGTTTAGTTCTTCGTCTATTCTTTTTTCTTTGAGTGACCACATCGAGAATTGTGTTTTAACATCGCTGGTGTCTGACCAGTGGTAGAAGCTGAAGTTTACCATGTAGATTTTTGTTGGATTTTCTGATTTGAAATAATTTTTGACAGACAATCATTTGTAAGACAATTTGTTGATGTTTAGAATCAAAAGTAATCATCGGTCTTTTACGGTAAATGAAGAGGTTAATTGTAATTATGATAATCTGTTTTTTTTTTCTTTGAAATTCTAAAATTTGTCTCTTGGGTTTCTTGATATTAAATTTTATAGTTTTCCTATAAAAGTTGGGGTTTGAAAAGGTTTTTGCATACATTAATATGTTTATATTAAATCTACACGTTTTGATTGATTAGATTATTAAATGTACAATGAGTTTAAGTGTGATTTCTTTCACTTTTAGATATTTCAGTATATAAACTCATTGACACTTCACCTGTTTTTCATCACGTTTTCCTACGAAGATATCATACTTTCAGGAAAGTCGAGTAATATAGTTTATTAAAATGGCGTCATACACTTCTGCAAAATCAGATGATTTAAAGCAGCATTTTGTCAGGCAAATTGAGGAACAGGTGTATGAGGATAGGGCTACTCTTCGAGAGCTGAAGAGATGTTTTGATGGACTGCAAGTTCGCCTGTTCACGAGAGAGCAGGTTTCTAGAAATCTGATGTGGATGCCTTCAACTTCCGTTCGTGAGCTTTGTGTTGTCAGTAATATAGAGTGCGGTGATAGAGACGTGGAGTTCATGGCGATGTTGAAGGACGTACATCGAGAGGTTCAGCAATCGATGGAGTTGAAGCTAAAATTTCTTAATTCTTGCTGTTACTATTAAATTTGAAAGTTTAGTTGTTCAGTATGTTATGTAATTATTGGTCTTTTAATTTCATGAATAAATGAATAAATTTTAATTTTATGAATCTATGTTGTTGCATTTTACTTTTACTTATTTAGTGTTTGAATTTGATTTATATTATGTTGATGTTGAAATTGTGTGTGAACAGATGTTTGGTAAAAGAGAACATCTGTTGATGATGAAAGATTGAAGAAGGAAAAGTCTGTATGGGAGACCAGATGTTAAAGAACAACAGATGATATTCAAAATATGTTGAGCTAACAAAAGGTTTTTATAGTAACAATGGTTAGGTTAATAGCAGCTGTTGGGAGTTTGTTAGTCCATTAGATTAGATGTTGCACAGTATATGAAATTGTAATTGAAGACCTTTGTATAAGCATGATGTTGTTATCATATATTTAAACATTCTTATGAAACAATTGTGTATCCTAACGACTGTTGATTTACCACTGCTGAATAAATGAATAAATTTTAATAATATTAACCTTTGTTTTCGCATCTTCATTTTAATTATTTCAGTCACTCATAAGTATTATTATATAATTTTGAATAACATCTAAGGATTGCAGACTGATATTGATGTTGATGTGTAATTGTCTCTGGGTTTGATTTAGATTATGTTTATGTTGAATTGTGTCTGAACAGATGTTTATTAGTCAACAGAGGTATAAAAGGATTAAAGGTCTGTTGTAGCTAAAGTCTGACAAAAGAGAGCATCTGCTGATTAATAAATGTCTGAAGATGCAAAGGTTTGCTATGGGTTAACATATGTTAACTAACAACAGATGATATTCAATATTAAAATGCTCAACAGAGGTTTTGATACTAACAGTGGTTAGGCTAATAGCCGATGTTAGACTAACGACAGTTGAGTTACAACTGTTGTTGAAACCTCTGCTTGCCTAAAAATACATCCACCGCTGAAAAGTACTGTCTGTTGTCATAACTTCTGTTTATCTTAATGACTGTTGATTTACTACACTGCTGACTGTCATCCATTATCACAAGAGAGGTTCTGATGTGGACAGATGTTAGCTAAAAATAAAACCACTGCTGAAAGTTATTATCTATTCTCATAACTTCTGTTTATTTAACAACTGTTTGACTCACACTGTTCCAAACTTCTGTAGTCGGCCAACAGAGGTTTGCAAACAACTGTCATCGGTTGTCACAAGAGAGGTTCTGAAGTGGACAGATGTTAGCTAAAAATAAAAACACTGCTGAAAATTATCATCTGTTCTTATAACTTCTGTTTATCTAATAACTGCTTGACTCACACTTTTCCCAACTTATGTAGTTGGCCAACAGAGGTTTCCAAACAACTGTCATCGGTTGTCACAAGAGAGGTTCTGACGTGGACAGATCTTAGCCATCAGATATTTGTAACTACTGCCACGTCAGTCTTCACTTTTTCTCTCTATATAAAAGTTGTTTCAACCCTTAAATCGAGATTCTACCACTGCCGTCTCGAATTCAAAATTCTCAAAAGCAGTTTCCAATATATTAAAAACCCTCCAACTTAAATCTTGTTTCATCCCCAAATCACCTTCTTCTCCGATCATGTCTCTGAACATCAAAAACCCTCACAACTACCTCCCCATCTTCGAGAAAACCAGCAAAAATACCAGCTTTTACTCAATAATTGACCTTTTAACGTCATCAAAATACAAATCAATCCTTACTGCTGATGCTCCGGTTCATACGGAAACACTCAGACAATTTTGGTTTAATGCTGAAATAGAGTCTGAAGATAATAATCCAGTTGCCATCACATCTAAGGTCGGCAAAAGTGTGGTACGAGTTTCTCCATCTGCAATTTCCATTACATTCGATTTGGACGACTTGGGAGGTAAGACCAACTTTGAAAAACCTGAACTTCAAACAGAGTTCATTGAAAGAATGAGAGCAGAGCTTGTGGCTGCTGGTTATGGTCCAGGTAGATCCATTGCCAGATGGTCTAAACTGAAGATAGTGTAGATCCCAATATTAATCCGGATCACAGTGTTTGGTTGTTTTAGTCCAAAACACCTATTGATTAAGTGTTTGAACTATGAAAAAGTTAAGAATAATCAAGAATGAAGATGAAGCTAATGGATTGATGAATACAACAAGTGTTGTATTGAATCCAAACAAGTATATAAATCAATAAAGCACCTTGGAATACATATTTGAGCACAATATCAAGAGATTTAATGTAAACAACACTTCATTCACCAAAGAGCCAAAAGCTTAGCTAGGTTACAAAGCTTAGGCTATATATAGTGCCTGACTTGTCAGCATAATTATAATTATGCTGGAATCTTAACTACACCAAGTCAGGATTTCTAGTTTTATGAAATTACAAAATAAGCCCCTATACTATTAAATTAGCTACAAACAACTATAAAACTAATCCAGTACAAGTATGAACGATCTCAAAAGTTCCAACAGATAGTTGAGACCTACAAAAAGCTGGAAGAACATAGAGCTGAAGATCCAAATGTTCTTCAAAACTCAGTCTATCCTACAACTGCTGCTCTGTCTCTAAAGATCCATACTCCGAAAAACTTCTCTCATCATCTGCTTTATCTGAATCCATTGCAAATTTAGTAAGCAGACCACAATCACCAAACTCATCTTCAATAATTCTTTTCCCAAGAAAACCAACTGATCCAAAAAATAGTAAAGTGGAAGTCATGCTTAAAAACCTAGGTATTGACTTTGATCAGATCGAATGGTAGTGTTGAAGAGATTAAAATGGATAGTGCATATAATCTGAATGCATACGATCTCCAAGATTTGTTGGACCTTCAACTTGAAAGGGATGATGAAGAAGACATGTTCTCCCTGGACTTTGAACTACAATTCAAATGACAAATCAGGGAGATGTTGATGAGAAATAAAAATCAGTAATAAAGAAGGGTTTTGGTATCATCTGTCGTATAGGGAGATTGTTGGATCAGCAACTGTGACATTGTCTCCAGTAACATATTTAACCAGATCACAACATGTAGCAAAGGACATGTTGCTGCGTAACAAATTCTTGATTGAGGTTTGATGATAGTTGTTTAGGCAGGTGATCGTATGTTCTTAGTTAATGTTTGTTAAAACTTAAGTTGTATTCGAATTTTATTAAGTTTATTAGACATCTTTTATATGTACTTATGTTTATAATAGTTTACATTGTCAATGAGTGGATACTCTCTTTTTTGAATAAGATAATGGAAATAATCATATGTAACTGATATATTAACCGATGATCTATGTTTATAGTTGTCTTTTAGCTATAATAGATAATAAGTTTTGGTACAATATCTATACACGTATCTATATGTTCTATTAATATGTGTTATGCATGGTTTTCTAAAAAACCACCCGTGTTTGCACACGGGTCTTACCGCTAATAATAATACTAATAATAATAATGGGCTAAAAGGTCATTTCATCATATTTCAAAGGAAAGGGTTGTAAAATGAAGCGAATTGCAAACATTAATGATGTAAGTGTCCAATAGTTTCTTAAATGGGGAAATTACGAGAATGGCAAAAGACCAAACCCACTTGCGAAAATGGCCACCTCATGCGCTCTTGGAACAGCGCATCACAGATCCCGAGGTAGTTTATGCGTCCGTAGAGCCCCTTGTTGCGTCTTTAATTTTCATACGCGCGGGATGCGTCTGGAAGTGCCGGGATGCGTCTGGGAAGTGCCGGGATGCGTCTGGGAAGTGCCAGGATGCGTCTGGAAAGTGCCGGGATGCGTCTGGAAGTGTCGGGATGTGTCTGGAAGTGCACGGGATGCGTCTGAAAGTTGCAGTCATCTCCGGCGAGTTGCAGACGCCTCCAGCTTCGTCTCCGACACCTGCAACTAGGAGGCTCGATTTCAGATCGTTTTTCCGGCAACCATGGCGACGGTTGGGATTTGGGGGTGGAGATCCGTCGTGCCACCATCGTAGTCGGCCGACCGGCCACCCTCCATCTCCGCCTTCTTCGTTTCTCTCTCTGTGTCTCTATGTTGAAAATGTGTGTGAGTGAGAAAGATGGGTCTTTATCCATGGAGATTATTTAAAGATGTGTGGGTTTATTAACAGGGACTCTAAGAGACACAGAAGATGGAGCTGGAGGCTAGGGTGTAGGGGTGATGTGGGGGTGTATGGGCTAGGGTGGGGTGGTATATGGTGGGTCCCACATGTATAAAATTCCAAACTTTCACACGTGTCCATTTAAGTGTGAACTACGTATAAGAGTGGTGATGCCCTGTTCCAATGATGCATGAGTTGGCTATTTTGGAAAATCAACTTTATTCTTGGCCATTTTCATAAATTCCCCTTCTTAAATTGATTTTGGCGTCAGAGTTGTAAACTGACTTAGGGTGTAGGGAGTGGTTAGACACTTGAAAGTGGTAAACTTCAAAATCAACCAATGAGAGTGTGTCATGTCAAAGTGGTAAACTATACTCAAAAGTGTTGGCAATGGTTAGACACTTCATGAATTGGTAAACTATTTAAAAGAGAGGAAAAATGTGTGATTGGTTGAGAAGGCATGGATCCCACCCGACACACCCCCTCTCTCTCTCCTACCCTCCCTCTCCCCACATCGGCAACCCCTCACCGATTTCTTCCCCAAAATTGGTAAAACTTGTGCGGCATATGGGTTGGCATTGGTCACCGATCGGTGCCGAACCACTTTGCCGACTCCACTCCGGACTACCTTATACTCTAATTAATATTAATATTTATACGTAACTTCTCTTTTTTATACATAACAAAATTGATTGACGTGTGGAAATGGACATCCTCTGAAGGACTTTGTCAAGTGCTTAAACATGATTTCCAAATGCTAATGGTAAACTAAAAGGCAAAAGATACCAACAGAAAAATATGAAACAAGTGGTGAATAGGTGGTTTGTCAGACTGCTAGTGGTGGTGGTGGTTCTCATAACCATGTCGGAGCAAGTAACATCAATGAGTAGTGATAGAAATAATACTCTACTCAGATATTATTGTAACAGGTACAACGATTCGAACCCAGAGTACTTCATGAGCAACCTAAACAGCACTCTCTCTAGCCTCCGTCGGCAGTTAACTACCAGTGGCTTTGCCGTGGCACGCACTTTGTATAATAGTGTGCTAGTGTGGGGTCTTACTAATTGCAGGAGATATCTTTCCATTCCAGATTGTCTGGATTGTTTCGACTATGCTGTTAAGCAACTTAAAGTATGTGGTCTTCGCAATGGTGGTTATGCTATTTACAGCGACTGCGAGTTAAGGTACGAATATACTTCGTATATCTTCCGGCTTGCATACACCCGAGTTGAGGTAAACACTGGTTAACACTAGGTTATCCCAGCTGGTCGTCTCGTGAGGGGTGGTTCGATCTCTTTCTTTACACACACACATACACACTCCAGACGCCACCTCCCGAGCCCCAGCCCGACCGTAGCCAACCTTGACCTCCTGCGGTTTAGTCAGCGGCCGGGTTGGCAGTTGGCGGTAGTCCGGCAGTACAAGTTGGGACAATAGAGGTGGGGGTCCGGATCAAGGTCAACGGTCAGGGCGGCCGGTCTGTCTACCCGGCAGCGGCGGCCCAGGGCGGGCAATCGGTCAGGCTAGGGACGGCAGTCAAGGTTGGGGTCAGGGTCGGCTCTTGAGACAGCGGGGCGTTGGTTGTCGAGGTCAGGTTCGGGGGTTTGAGTCGGGGTCATTGGTCGGACAACTGTCCGGGTCGTCTCAACAGGGCAGTAGTCTGGGTCCGGTTGATCCGGGTGGATCGGGTGGGAAGTAGCCATGGGTTTACCAATCTTTTAGAAGAAAGTTTAGTATTTTATTATTGTTTTTATTATTCCCATTTAAAGGCTCATTGTTTATTGAATAAAATACACCCATTTTATTTTTATCGCATACAGTAGCCATCTTCTGGGTTAACTATTAAACTGTTCAAGCAAATTAGAGATGTTTTTATATGTAGGTACGAGACCTATAACTTCTTCACTGAGGCTGATAATCGGGCTGGTGTCATGTGACAACACAATATCGCCTCAGCCAGAAGAGTTCAAAAATGCAGTAAAAAAGTTGATGTCAGATCTTCAAATTGCCGCACCAAGAACAACGGACTTCTATGTAGCTTCTACAAGGAAAGTAGATGTTAGTAACGAAACAGTGTATGCCATTGCCCAGTGTCATCTAAACATAAGCCAAAGTGATTGTTTAGAATGCTTAAAGTTGAAATCCAAATCTCTATATGAATGTCTTCCTACTAGTTCTGGGCGGGCAGCGGACAACAGATGCTTCATGAGGTATGGCACGACTCCATTCTTTGGACAAGACCAGTCAACTGATATTACATTCCTTTGGTATGGTGAGACCTCTAATCTTTTTAAAACTGATATTCTTCGATATTTTATTTGTTGTAAAGATGGTAGATGGAACTGAATGGCTTGCATTTGGTGATTAATATATTACATGTCTATGTCTTAAAGATGATTCAAGCAAGAAGAGATACATAATTGGGGTATTCGTTGGAGGTGTAAGCATTTTGATACTAGCAATATCTTTTGTATGGTGTCGCAGGTGGAAAAACAGAGATAGAGGCCAACAAGGTAAATACCATTTTAACAAAATTAGTTCTTATATGGAATTAAACATTGGGTTTCATGATATTGATGGCATCTTATTGTCAATTTTGGATGATAGTATCAGTGAAAGGGATAATCAACTACAATTACAAACATTTACAGTTGGCTACCAAAAACTTCAGTGAAACGAATATTATAGGGAAAGGCGGTTTTGGTGAAGTATTCAAGGTAACAAACTGACCTTTTGAAAACTATGACGTAGTTCTATGGATAAAACAATGATCTAGGAATACCAAGATAGGTGGAAAAAATAACCATCAAAGGGTTCAATGACCATGATGAAAAGATAAAAAATGTAGATGAACAGAAAAAGAAAAGTCGTTTAGTGGTAGAATTAAATAGTTTGTGAGTTGATGATTAAAAAACAAGACAATAAAATTTTACACACACGATGTGACAGAATACAAAACACAAACAAATGTAAAGGACGTAATTACATATAGGAGTATATAATCACGTAACATATTAACTTTTTTACAACTAGAGACTATAACTCTGTTAGAGGGGGCAATCTTGACCCAAAGCCTTTCAATTGGGTCAATTTGGGTTGTTTTTAAAATTATATGGGTTGGTTTGGGTAAGATATTTTAACTAAATTGGTCACAATGGGTCACTTGAAATTCCATCTTGTAATTTTCGGGTAAAAGCGGGTCGACATCATTAAATAAATGGTTCGATGTGGGTTAGTGTCTTAAAGAAATGAGGCAGGTTTCGGATCGGAATGGGTTTCGAGCCGGCACAAGTATCCGCACAAGTTGGGTTACGGCATGAAACGGGTTTTGGATCGGAATGGGTTCAGTTCAAATTGAGTTTCGGGCCGAGACGGGTTTCGGCACGACGCAGGTTTTGGATCAGAACGAGGTCGGTTCGGGTCGGGTTTCGGTCCGACACGGGTTTCTGCACGGGACGGGTTTCCGATCGCAACGGGTTTTGGGCCGATACGAGTTTCCGCACGAGATGAGTTTCGGGTCGGGACGAGTTTCGTACCGTACCGTTTCGACGCGAACCGTTCCGACGCGTACCGTTTCGATCAGTACCGTTTCGAACCAAAACAACCCTTTTAAACAGTCTAAAGTTGCCCAAAGTGATTTAAATACATAAATTGTCCTGAAGGGAAACGGGGGAAGACTAATAATCTGCAGAAGCGCAAAGTATGGGCCAGCAATTCATGTAGTGTCTTTATGTTACAGCACAATGGAGGGATAAGCTCACTCAACTTCTATCCAAGAGGAAATGGGCATAAGCACTTTCTTTGACCATTTCAAATATGAATTCTTTTGCATATGACATCAGAAAATTTCATTCTAAAGTGGTTTTTGGGACTGAAATACCAGCAATTTGCATCTTCTACTGAAATGACCATAAAATGTTAGCAATAATATTTGGTAGATGTGGTAAAGTCAGGTTGGGTAACGGGAAACTTATTTTTTTCCAACATTTTAAGACTATATAGTCTTTAAAAAAAACAAACAAACTGACCCGACCCGAAACCCGTTCTGACCCGGACCCGTTCTGACCCGGATCCGTTTAAACCCGAACCAAAACAATCCTTTTTTTATAATTGACCCGTTTCGACCTGAACCCGTTTTGACCCGAACCCATTTTGACCCATGACCCGACCCGACCCGACCCGTTTGCCAGGTCTAAACTCTGCATATTAAAATAAAAGATAATAAAATAGTTGTTTTTACGGTATAACTTAAAATAAAATATTAACAAACAAAAAATCTATGGCCTTTTAAAATCATGGAGGAACTTGTATGTGCTAGGAGGTATAGTTTTAAAAGATTATATCATATGCTTTAAAACTTATAATTATTTAAAGTCTTAAATATATGTTAAATTACCTTCTTGTCCTCCTTATATGTGTTATAATATATATAGGGTTAGGTTCATTTGTGAATAAATACATTGATTGTGAACACTAGTAAACTAATCATAGCTCTTGATTATCAATACAAAAGTGTGAACATAAGTGTAAACACCAGTGTAAATCAATGGTCAGGATTTGATAATGAAAAAAACACTAGTGTATTTTACGATTTGATGATATAAATTAATGGCCAGGATTTGTTCTCTCAGTTCATAAATACACTAGTGTTAACTCTAGAACTCCATTATATCATATGCTTTAAAACTTATAATTACTTAAAGTCTTAAATATATGTTACATTATCTTCTTGTCCTCCTTATATGTGTTATAATATATATAGGGTTAGGTTCATGTGTGAATAATAACCACCTTAATTGTGAACACTAGTGAATTAATATTATCCCTTGATTATCAATACACAAGTGTAAATCAATGTTCAAGATTTGATTATGAAAATACACTAGTGTATTTTACGATTTGATGATGTAAAATAATGGCTAGGATTTGTTCACTTAGTTCATAAATACACTAGTGTTCACTCTATAACCCCACCCGATATATATATATATATATATATATATGCTTCGGTTCAAATGAGAACCACCACGAGTTGTGAGAACCATGAGAACTCCTACTTCCCGTGCGAGTTGGGCCACAATTTTTTGCACAAATTTAGATGAAAATATAATAAACACATCCGAAAAAAGAAAATAAAATTGTCAAGTAGGTAGTTTTACCTGATGTAAGTTTTGTTTACACGTTGCTGTAAATTTTGTTACGACGATAAATATTTTTTTACACCTCATATAAATTTGTCTATGTAGCATTTAAAAAAAATTGTGCTGAAACAAGTGATTTTTTTTAAGACTTTTGAGAAAAAAAATGTTTTGCAACCAAAGAAACCAGTACCAACCAAGGTTTAAAAAAACGGAAACGAGTTTCGAGGCGTTTTCCCTTCGCCTCACGAGGCGTAAGCCTCGAGGCGAACCGAGGCGTAAGCCCAAGGCGGAATTAAAAAATAAATATAAAAATTATACATCTAAAAAAAAATAAAATACTGAACATAAAACATATAACCTTCCTAATGTAAATAAACCTGTGAGAATGGTTTTGGGTTAAATATGATAAAAGTTTAATGTTTAAGGGTCCTAATGTAAGTGCTTTTAAATGGAATGAATAAAGGGGCCGTCATTTTTCAGTAACCCTAAAAATTACGCCTCCATCATCTTCTCCATCCTGAAACCCTAATTTTTCTTGGTCACTCATCGCTACAAGCCAGGTACGTCTTCATCTACCTCTGTATTTCATCCCGATTCTCTCGTAACTGACTCTGTTTTCTTCGGTAATCCTAAAAAACCCTAATTTCTCCCACCTAAAAGGTACATACGCCTCTTAGTTACCGTTCCGCCTCGACACGAAACGTCCGCCTCATACCAGTGAGGCGTACGTATGAAAACAAGCAGTGAGGCGCCACCTCTTATTCGATTTCTTGCCGTTTCGCCTCGAGGCGCGCCTCAAAACGGACGCCTCGAGCATTTTTTTAAACCATGGTACCAACCAAATTTAACCGAATTTACCAAAGTACTTTTTTTCCTAACTTATATTCATATTTGTGTCCAACGTCCGAACAACAAATCAACAACTAGTTTAAACTGAACGATATATTCATGTTTGTGTTCCAACTTCCTAATTTAAATCGTCAGTTGCGAGCAACCAGAGGGTCGGCTGAACATCTTTTATCTCTATTTTGAAGTTCAAAACTAAGTTAGATAAGAAATAAGTGGGCTTTATTTTGAGTCAGGCTTTAAAATTTAACCTATGGGCTAATAAAACTTATATAGTTTATTAAATATTATTATTTTTATTTAATAATTAAGTAAATTAACGATTTATTCGGTTATTCAGATATACCGAATAAACCAAATAAAAAGAATGTGGAACCAAAACCAAGCCAAAAACCAAATTCACCATTCGGTTAAAAACCAAACTAAACACCCAATTCGTTATTTGGATCGTTTTTTTGGTTACAATTGTCACACCCTCAAATTCCACTTGTGGAGTACTACCGCGAGGCGTGTGATTTACCAGGATGCAGCCACCAATCGTATTGAACAATTATGAAAATAATGCAATTATCAAAATACGATTAGTGACTACAAAAAAGTCCACATCTAAGTCTTAGGTTTTAAAACAATATTAAAAGGAAATAGCGGAAGCATTGTTTCAACAGTTGAATCAAAAGTCCAAAGTTTAAGTTTATATAAAACCCGACACGGGTTAATGCAACCACTACACTCCTCAAGCTACAAACTCCTCCCGTCACTAATTACCTACAAAGCATGCAGTAGGGTGTCAACATAAAGTTGGCGAGTTCACAGGTTATCTAGTTTTAAGTTTAAGAAAAATGTAAGTTGTTTAGATAAAACATTTATAATCACGTTATGGGGAGCTACCCCATCTGTAAGCCCACTAAACTGCAAATACCGAATCATGAGACGTTGTGTTGTTGTGCCCCAAGTCAATGTCTATCGTCATTGACCAAGATTAAGGCCTACTAGTTCACACCCGATCCTCCCGCTCACGGTGTGAGGTTTGTCAAACCTAATAGCGCTATCAACTAATATCTCGTTCGCCCCCGGTGACTAATCGGTATCGTAAAGTGGGGACTTCATGGTAGAGTTTCGTTTAATTTGCTAAGACATGATTTATAAATAATATCCAAACGTATTCCCCCCTGGAGTAGCAGTTTAAAAGTATCCTTCCCCCAGGATAGTAGTTTGTTCGTGTCCCCCTGGGACACATGCTTTTAGTGTGCGTGAACTCACCTTGGTTTGCTCGGCAGATAGTTTACTTGTTTCATCGTTTAAAATCAACCATATCCTATTTTATGTTTTACCAAGTTTGGTCAGATACATATATGAATATCTCATACATGTATACAAGTAGCACATAATACACATAAGAAACAATCACTTGAACAGTATTATTTGTCAGGATTCCTACAATACTACAAGAATAGCATGTCAACACATATTATTTCACAACATTTGGGGCCCTATAAGAAACTGTTTCATGAAATTATTAGATCAACAAATATACTCTGTATATTATAGCATTAACATGATCCGATCCATTAGTCCACTAAGAGAACTTTGGGCCCCATGTGCCCGTGATCCAAAAATAACAGACCGTATCTTTTACACGAGTGTGCGACAGGAATACACATTCCAAATTAGTGTGCGGCCAAATCCTATGTCGGTCCTTTATATAAATGTGCGACTCACCAACTTGCTGGGCCCAAACAGTGGGTGGCCCAAAAGAATGGACTCTATGATCCACCAAGTAGTTGTGCGACCCGGCCGTTAGTGTGCGACAAAGTCGAAAGAATGTATGGTCAACTCAATAAATGGTTTCAAAAACAAAGGTGTGCGGCCATTAGTTATAACAAAATCATCATATTCTCCTTAAATCAACCGAAAAGGACAAACATCATATAATATAAAATTTTCAAATCATCCAACACTCAGGTGGGTTGTACCCTATGCCTATGTAGTTGTACACCTCCATTAAACTCAGTATCAATCCTTTTGATTCACAGTCATTCATATTAAATCATGTAATACATATATTCAAATCTCTGCATTCAGCATCTACATCAAACTGAATAAGACAAAAGTCCATTTAATATTCAATCAATCAAGTTCCAGGTTCTTTCATGGATTCCATATCCATGCTTATAATCATTCCGATAGTTTATTAAATCATTCAGTGCATAACTCGAGCATTTAGCATGAATCATTATTATTTAAAACAGTTTATAGATTCACATATCAATCAACAGTCTCACTATCTTCTTCATGACCCAAAATATACATCCAACAATCATCTAACATTTGAGGGTGGAAACAGATCTCACAAGAAGTGTATAAACATCGTTCGAGGGTGCAAACCGATAAATCTCAAACCTTTAATCATCAAGACTATTCACAGAATCATCATCCTCAATCACAACTAAAAAAGAGAGCAGATTTATCATCAAGCATTCATTTGCATCGAATATTCATTCATCAAGCAACAAGTCCCTGTTTAATTTAAACATTCATTATTAATCGGTTATTTAAATAGTCGAAACTAACCTGCTGTGGAATGTACGAGAAGGAGAGAGAGAGAGAGAAGCAGTGGTCTTTTCCGGTGATGATGGTGGGAGGGCTGTCGTTGAACAATCGGAGTGGAATGGGTTTCCGGAGGTCTGGTCGGAGTGAAAAGATCCGGTGAGTTGCAGGTTTGAGAGAGAGAAAGGTTAGAGAGAGAGAGAGAGAGTATGGGGATTGCTGCTCATGATGATTGCCAAAAATATTTCATGTTGTCCGCTGCCATTGTCTTTATACTCCTCCCATAATGTCGCACACCTGAATTATATGTCTGTTCCATTTGTGCGACCAGATTAGGGCATCCAGCAACACGTTTGGCCAGACTTCTTGGGTCGGAGAAGTGTGCTCCGTTTGTGTCACACCCCAACCGATGGCGGAAACATCGGGGCGCGGCACTAGGCGAACCAGATTGCTCAAGAGAATCCATAACAACTATTAAATGGCAATATTTTAATTGTCCCATACCAATCAACAAACATTCCACAAACAATTATTATAGATAGCGTGTCTCAAAAGCAAAGCAAGTCCGACAACCTAGATTTCTATTAGTGGAGTTTCTAGACTTCCTATCTTGATTTTCAGCATAGCATAACATCCAATACATATAATGTAAAGGTGAGTACACAAGTTTGCATAGCATATAGTAGCAAAAAGCGTTTTACGCATAACCAGCATGCATCACGTAACGGGCGAAGCATGTAACTACCAAACAATGTATACAACTTAACCACGAGACTGCCTTGTAGAGTATGTGCGACACATGTTCAGCGAACACGTGAAGTAAAGTGATGTGATCCCTAGCAACCCCCGTCCACGACAGGTGCTGAGTCCAAACTATAGTACTATCGTTGCTAGAGGCGGTATAGTGTACCACTGTATAAGCATAGTACAAGCATTCATAGATCACGTATAACATGCGGGGGCAGTTAGCGTTCATAAAGTGTTTGCGTTGTGTGTTGTGTTTTGACATAGAACGTATGTAACACCCAAAGTGCGTTAAAAGAAAATGGGTTCGAGTATACTCACAATACGTGTTTAACAAGTAAACACAAGCTCAATTGGATTGAAGGGAGCGCGTTGGAGTTAGCCTGTGAACAATAGCATAAGTCGTTGAACAATGCGTAAACAGAATGTCGAATGGTAGGGTGTTCGGATGGAGATCCGAACGGATGGGTCTGCATTCGAGCGGATGGTCATCCGAGCGGATGACCATTCGAACGGATGGCCATTCGAATGAGTTATGTTTGTTTGTAAAATTGTTGAAGTTCGAAGTTCAATCAAATCGTTTCGAACAAGGTTTAATATAAAGGACAGGTCACCTGGTCGAATGGTCATTCGATCGGATGGCCACCCGAGTGGGCGATCTGTTATTTGAAAATTTGCAAAATTTTCTAAGTAAAAGTTTGGAGTTTAGCAGAAACGGCTTGACGACGTGTCAAACAACGGAAACACACCAAGTTCAGCTCATTCGATCGAATGGTCTTAGCCCATTCGGTCAGACGCACTGTTCTTGATGGAATTTCATGTTCGACCCGTTAATCGGTCATCTCTCCGATGGAAATCCGTTTTCAAGTCGGCTCTCGACTAAGGAACGAGTAGAGAGTCTGAATGAGTCTAGATTCCATCGGTTTTATGTAGAAAGTTGAAGAAAAGTTTGAAAACAGTTGAAAAGTGTTGAAATCTTGTTGAGATTAGGTTTAAAAGTGTGGAATCCTCTAGATCTGAACTAATCTTGATGAGATGATGTCACACAACAATTTCCATAAGCAACCGAGTGAAAACCACCTTCAAGAAGTCCAAATCAGGTGATTTCGAGAAGAAAACTGGTGTTTATGTGTGATTTTGATGGAGAAGATGATGAAGAAGTGTTTAGTGATGATGGTTGTACAAGATTTGAGGAGAAATACTTACGAAATAGCCTTGAATCGACAGAAAAAGCGCCTGAGAGTGACGTGAGTGCGTGTGGTCGGATGGAGGTGTCAAATCAGTGAAAGTAGGTGTACGGGTATTATTTATAGGCGAGTGGCAGGGTTTAAGTCGGTGGGGAGTGGCATTCGGTCGAATGGGTTGCCCGGTCGAATGGCCTTTCGGTCGGATGGTCATCCGGACGGAAGTCCATTCGATCGATTCTTCATTCGATCGGCCGAGTTGTGTTTTGCTAGTTTTCCGACTTTCTTTTTTTTGTTAAGCATTGCGTTGCGTTTAAGCGAGTCGCGAGTGAGCGTTGAGCGTGTAAGCGTTTGCGTTTATCACCACATATCATTTAAACAAATAATCACACTTATAACACACATAACAACTAAAATACATAAAAAGTAAATATGTGTTTCGAGTTGCGTTGAGTTTGCGTTGCGATAGCGTTTAGTCTAAACAAACGATGCAATATGCGATAAATGGGTGTAAATAGTATGCGTTGTAGATAGCGTTAAGCATGGTTGTAAAACTCCCGCCTAGGCTCCGAGTACTCCCCGAGTACTCGCTACAAGGTAGGCTGCCGAGGCACAAGTACTGTTCTCCCAGGCCAATTACTCCCCGAGTAATCTCCGCCTAAGCCGAGTACTTCCCGAGTACTCCCGAATCCAACTAGGGAGCGCCTAGCGACTTTTGCAACCATGGCGTTAAATGCGATAACTGCGTTTTGAATAAGCGTTGTAAAATAGCGTTTAAAATGCGTTGTAAAATGTAGTTTAAAATAGTTAACCCATAGCATAGCGATAATCGGAATCTCGGGAGTACAAGCGATCACGAATGAAAAGACATCGATGAGTAATGACCCGAAAAGTCGGGTTGTTACAGTTTGACTGTGCGACCCACAATGCTAATGTGTTTGTTTTGTTTTTGAGGTAAAGACCATTCATACTAGAATATTTGTGTATACACGTATATAGAGAGATAAATCAATTAATCACACATTTCATTTTAATATCATCATCATTTAATTAACCTTATTACATTGTAGAATTAATAGTACGGAGTGAGACGTGCGGGAATCCCGAAGTGTCACAACAATCACGGTTTGCTTTTATTTTTTATTTGGTTTTGGTTTTTTCTAAACACCCTTACGCCGAGGTTTAGCTTTCTTGCCCCCTAGTTTAACACTAATGGGATTAACCTTTTTTTTTTGGCTCATCACGAATGAAAAGACATCGATGAGTAATGACCCGAAAAGTCGGGTTGTTACAGTTTGACTGTGCGACCCACAATGCTAATGTGTTTGTTTTGTTTTTGAGGTAAAGACCATTCATACTAGAATATTTGTGTATACACGTATATAGAGAGATAAATCAATTAATCACACATTTCATTTTAATATCATCATCATTTAATTAACCTTATTACATTGTAGAATTAATAGTACGGAGTGAGACGTGCGGGAATCCCGAAGTGTCACAACAATCACGGTTTGCTTTTATTTTTTATTTGGTTTTGGTTTTTTCTAAACACCCTTACGCCGAGGTTTAGCTTTCTTGCCCCCTAGTTTAACACTAATGGGATTAACCTTTTTTTTTTGGCTCATTCTACAACCCCCCCCCTCCCTAATTACTTTTTACACCCCCCTCCTCTCACATTGGTTTTGAATCAAAGTAAAATTACTTCTCTATCATTGGTGTTAAAAACAAACCATGGGACCAACAATATAATTTATTTTTATTTAGTATATAGCTATTATTATTAGTATTATCATTTATTTATTATTGCTCTTACAATTATTATTGCTATTACTGTACTAATATTGTTATTTTTTATCAATTAAAAATAAATTTCGTTGTTTAATTTGTTTATTGTTTCTTTACAATTTTCATTTTCGTCCATTATACTACATATACTATACACTTTTAATCCGTTTAATTTTCCATTAATATGCTTTTTTCCCCGACAACTTGCATTTGTTTGCTTTAAAGAAAATTGAATACGTTGTTTGATTTTTTTCTCATTGTTCCTGTATAAATTTGGTTGAAAACAAAGTTGCATTTGAAATAGGTTCTATTTTAGGTATCGTAGGCTATAACAAATGTCGTATCATAACAGTACCTTGACGAACAAAAACAATACTGACCGGACAATGTCGATACCGGTATAGGAATGCAAGAAAGATAAACCTTAGGGAATGACAATGCAAAAAAAAAAAAAAAAACAAGTTGAGCGATAACCATAATTTGGCACAAAACCTAGGGAACAACCGTGTAATTTACTATGGGTGTGTGTGTGTATATATATATATACACGAGAGGATTATGAAAATACTACTTAAATGTGAGAAAATTAAAAAACTACCAAAAAAGCTTAAAAAAATACAGATTTTTTAACATATTTCGGCTGTAAGTCGACCATTTTTAAGATAGCATTTAAAAAAAAAACAAATAAATTAGCATTACACATGTGCAACGTATGTTATGTTACACATGCAACTTAGCAAGGGGGGTGGGTGGGTTTCATTTCAGGGTTTAGTATTTAGTGTTTTTTTTTTTTTTTTTTCTGGGGAGGGGGTGTTCAGGGGTTTGGGTTTGTTCATAGTGTTACACATGTGTAATACTAATTTTTTTTTTTGTATTTTTAAAATGTAGATTTACAGTAAAAGTAATATTAAAAATGGGCAATTGGATTTTAACACCTCAAACTTTGAAGAATTGGCCGATAACACCCACAACTAACACTTTGATCTGTGACACCCCAAACTTTTAATTTTGTTTGTCATTTCACCACTCAGTTAAAAAATGAGTAACTGAGTTAGTCTTTCATTCTAGCTGGCATCATTAATCCTACATGGCACCCATGACGTGGCAAACACATGTTATAAGAAGCAAATGGCAAGATGAGGTGTCATTATGAAGTATGAGGTGGCCACTTATATATATATAACAATATGTATAGGTAATCTCCCAAATCAAAAACCCTGCTCAATATAAAAAATCAAATCATCATCATCATCTTCATCTTCACCCCAAAATCAAATCATCATCATCTTCATCTTCAACGGTTCATCATCATCTTCAACGGTTCACCATACAAAATCGAATCATCATCATCTTCATCGGTTTATCATTACACACAACCACCGATTTACAGCCACCACCCTCGAATCATCATCATCTTCATCGGTTCACCAACAACCACCTCCCGCCACCACCCTCCAAACCCACAACCACCGATTTACAGCCTCACAAATAAAACCAAAATTAACCTCCGATTCAAGCCTTCAAAAAGATCTGAAAATAGGAAAAAAAAACCCACTGCTCGTTTCGTGATTTAGGGTTTCGTGTTTTGTTGTTGTTCGCCAGAGATGATGGTGGTTAGTGGGTCTATTTCGATGGCGGAAGGTGGGCAGTGGTGGGCGGTGGTAGTTGGTTAAGTGGTTTTTGATGGTTGACGGTGGTGGTGTAGAGGGGTAGAGAGAGATGTAGAGAAAGGGGTGGTGGTGGTTGGTGGAGACAATGGTGGTTCTTGATGGTTGAAGGTGTCGGTTCTTGGTGGTGGTGGAGAGGGGTTTAGAGAGAGATGTAGAGAGGGGGTTGTGGTGGTGGCTGGTTGTATATGAAGGTGTCTGTGCATATACAGACACCTTGATGAGGGCGGTGGTGGTGGGTTTTGAAGAGGAAAGAGGGTGGCGGTGGTGGTGGATTTTGAAGAGGAAAGAGGGTGGCGGTGGTGATGGATTTCGAAAATAATATATAATTTGAAAGTTGCGTTTTGCAGATTATATAGAAATTAGTTTTGGGATGAAGATGATATAGAATTTGTATGTTGGATTTTGTAGAATGATATAGAAATTAAATTTAGGTTTTGTTTTTTTTATTTGTTCTTGTTCATGAACTTGCAGATGAACTTTGAATGTAATGATATGAACATCTTGAATGTTTGAAGATGTTCTTGCTATTAAAATGATGAAACTGATATGAACATAGTCCCAGATCTTCAAAATGATGAAATTAGAATTTAGGATTTGTTATTGGTTTTTTTTAATATTGTCAAAAATAGTCCACGTAGGATGCCAGCTAGGATGGAAGACTAACTCAGTTACTCATTTTTTAACTGAGTGGTGAAATGACAAACAAAATTAAAAGTTTGGAGTGTCACAGATCAAAGTGTTAGTTGCGGGTGTTATCAGCCAATTCTTCAAAGTTTGAGGTGTTAAAATCCAATTGCCCTTAAAAAATTGGTGTTTTTTTTAGTTTTCTCATTTAAATGAGTTTTCTCATAATCCATCCCATATATATATATATATATAGAGAGAGAGAGAGAGAGAGAGAGAAAGGAAGTGTAGAATACAAAACCCCTAATCGTACATTACGTACGCTATCACATTAACCCTACATGTGTCCCTGAATTAGTTTTAATAGATAAGGGTAAAACAGAGATTTCATTCAATCAGCGGATCGCGAAGTCGGTTACACCACGATCCCGGTAATTATGAATCGTATCACAGTTTCAAAATATGCATAAATTTTAAAAATATAGATTCGCGGTTGTCATTTTATAGAAATATCAGAACAAGACGACGAATAAAGCCAGTGTAAAGTTATTTACATTATTACATGCGATTTTATGTTACGTACTATTGGGTTATAACATACATGCGATGTTAATGTTTTGCCATGCGATTTACATTAACATGCGATGTTAATGTTTTTGCAATCTTTACCCAAAAAAACAGTCACTGAAATATTATAAAATAAAAATAAATTAACAAATAAAAGTTAGTGCAGCCATCATAATTGACTAAAAGCACAATGACTTATAGAGAAATGAAGACTTTTTGCAGATATATTCACTTTCCACTATACATGCGATTTTATTTTCTATTACATGCGATTTTATATTTCACTTTCCATTATACATGCGATTTTTCCACTATACATGCGATTTTATTTGCTATTACATGCGATTTAGATTAAAATAATTGGATACTAGATGCGATTTTCTTGATATCACTATGCGATTTTAAATTCAACAATATGTTAATGTTTTGACATACGATTTATATAAAAATAATTGGATACTACATGCGATTTTCTTGATATCACTATGCGATTTTAAATTCAACAATCTTGATTCAGAATATACATGCGTTTTAGATTAGAATAATAAAGCAACCCAGAAGAAGAATATTATTGATAATTTGATTTCGCAATGGACGATATTAACTTTGGCGGTTTCATATATATGTTTTAATTTGATTAATTTAATGACATAAATTAGTTAAGCACGGGTTTAAATGAGATGATCTGACGGTTGTGGTTATAGCGTGCGTAATGTACGATTAGGCCTATTGTACGATAACTGGCCCCTCTCTCTCTATATATATATAGGGTTAGGATCGTGTGAGAAACACTAGGCTAATTGAGAAATTTGAGAAACATTATAGACCACACATTTCCCCTAAACTTTTCGTAATATACACATATGTATAGTTTAAAATTAACTTATACATATGTGTATAATTCAAGATTTGACAATACACATATATGTATATGGTGAATTTTAAACTATACATATGTGTATATTACAAAAAAAAACTTAGAGAAATGTACGGTCCAAAATGCTTCTCGATCAAATTTCTAAAATATGGTGGACTTCTTTTAGGATCACTACCCTATAGGTGTGTGTAAGGGTTTATGTAAGAACCACAAAGTTATTTGAGAAACCACCATCAAACTAAGCAACTTTTTTACTTTCTTGTGTTACTAATCTTTGCTATTAAATAAATAGCATAAATTATGTGAGTGTGACCGTTTTTAGTACATATATGTGTTATCTGTGTGTTGTGTGTGTATATATACCTCTTTTCTGTGTATTTATGTGTTGTGAGATAAGCATGTGTGTATATATATATATGTGTGTGTTTGTTTGTTTGAGTCCCAATAATCGGTACTTACTAAACGTTTTGTGGTAAAAGAAAACCCGGAATAAGGGGGTGGTGTGCCTGGTTGGGGCTGCACCTTCCTCGGCTCTATCCAGGCTCAACTCTGACCACATTTATATAAGTATTTGTTTAGAAATAGAACGAGTCTTTTGACTACTAGCCTTTATTACTATTTTATAGGCAATTCTTCATGATAAGAGAGTTGTCGCAGTGAAGAAGCTTAAAGTTGGATATGCTGGTGCAAAAGTAGGATTTGAAAATGAAATATTACTTATAAGTAACATTCATCATCGCAATCTTCTCCGGCTTCTAGGATGGTCTAGTGAAGGACCCAATCTACTTCTCGTCCTGGAATATATGCCAAATGGAAGCCTTGACAAGTTCCTTTGGGGTATACATGTGTTAAGAATTTTTTGTGGATTCATATGAAAATCTCAATTACTAGATATTTTGGTATGCTAACCTATATCCATTATAGGTGAAAAAAAAGGTGCTCTGAACTGGGAAAGACGATATGAGATCATCTTAGGGATAGCTAGGGGTCTCACTCATCTACACAAGGAATTCCATGTTAGAATTGTTCACAGAGATATCAAATCAAGCAACATTCTCCTTGGTCATGATTTGCAACCAAAAATAGCAGATTTCGGACTTGCTAGGTTTCAGCCTGAAAGTCAAAGCCATGTTACAACTAGGTTCGCTGGGACATTGTAAGTTTGCTTTACAAAACAAGTATCCTTCATATATCATATTGTATCTAATCACATTCTTGTATTAATTATTACCACTTGTTACAATACAAGGGGTTATACAGCGCCAGAATATATACTTTATGGCCATTTATCAGATAAAGTTGACACATTTAGCTTTGGTATCGTGATCCTTGAAATCGTCAGTGGCCGAAAGTGTACTTACAGGAACTTCGATGGACCATCAACCGACTGCCTCTTGGAATATGTGAGATACAAAATTTACACCTTTGTTCCATTGCTATTTCATTATCAAACATTTATCTATTATACAAGCTAATTTTACCTTCCTATTTCTTAGAATTATTTTTAGCTCTTATATTATTTTCCTACAATTGATGATAGGCATGGAAGTTATATGAAACTAAAAACCTTAAGAAGCTAGTGGATGAGACAATGGATGTGAATCAATACGAAGAAGAACATGCGATAAATATCATTGAGATTGCTTTATTGTGCACCCAGTCGCCAGTCTCTAAAAGACCGACCATGGCTGAAGTTGTTTTGATGCTTCCAAATGATCCACTATTGGAGGAAAGACAACTAAAGAGACCTGATTTCATTAATGACAACTGGAGGACTCAAACTGGTTCATAGAATTATGCATCTATATGCATTGTATTTTGATTAATTAACTATCAAACTATAATGCCAAGCAGGGTAAAGGGCTCAATCATCATCATTTGAGCTCTCCATTTCTTGTGCATGAGAGAACCATGTGGGTGATTATTTAAAGGATCGATTAATAAAGATTGCTTAAGTTTTGCTTCAAGATAACTCCATAGGGACCATTGGTCACATACTTGAGACCAGATAGCTTGCAAGGGATTCAGGAAATCCAAGAAAATTTGGGGCCTTAACCTATTTTGAAGCATTTGCGTGTGTTTAGCATACATGTTGCTAGAGATAAAATTAATTTAAGGTTTTGTATCGTTAAAACCTGATCCAAGGCATGTATGCGAATAATTTAAGGTTTGTGTCAATTTTGACTAAAAATAAGTTTTCCTTGATTATTGAATCACTTGAAAATTTTATTCTATATAAAGATGGTATATTATGAAGATAATCAAAAGAGATTGCTATTATTATGCATTGGATAGTATAGATCGACATAAAATTGAATTTGGTCAAATATTAACTTGGTGCGAAAGCATGTTTGATCAAGGAAGCCTTAGGCCTTGGGGTGTACTTTAACACATGGGGTGTTAAAGGTGACATGTCATGTTAAGAGGCCTTGCATGCCATTCCCTTCTTGTGTTAATGGGTGTTAAAGGGATTACTTGTTAACATGTTAACCGAATGTTAAAAGATTGAATTAATTTTCTTTTCTTTTTTAAACAAAAAACCACTAAAGAAATCAAGTTAGGTGGGGTTAACGGGAGTAGACCATTTCCTTGAGATAAAGCGAAGTGAAATGAGAAAAAGCGAGTGATGTGGCACCTATGTGGCATTGAGAAGTGTTAAAGTATAACCTAAGGCCTTAGATGATAATAACAATTGTGAATGAAACAGCACAATCAATTTGTGTGATGGGATTTTTTTGTCCACACATGAAATGAACAATAACAATAGATATACATCTGTACTTATTGACGTTATAAATGCACAGCATCCATCACATTATGGATATGTTTGCTATGTTTGCTGGTGATTGTAAGCTGGTAGCTAGTGATTGTAGCTTTTTAGATATATTCAGGTGTTTGACAGAGTAGCTGGAGCTTTTAATAAAATTTATAAAATGACCAAAATGGATATAACTAAAAAAACATAACTAAAAAGTTCATTATTTTTAGAGGTTAAAATAGTCATTTTTTCCCTAAAAGCTTGTAGCTCCTTCTAGTATGTTTGGCATGAAGCTTTTAGGAGCTTCAAGCTTTAAGTTTTTAAGAAAAAGCTCATGCTCAATAAAAAGTCTTGTTTGTTTGAAGGAGCTTGAAGCTTTTAGGTTAGGAGCTTCAAGCTTTTGGTTGAACGCTCCTACTAGTAGCGTTTAGAAGGAGTTACAAGCTTTTAGGGAAAAATTACTATTTTAACCTCTAAAGATAATCAACCTTTTAATGCACAAACTTTGTAAATGTTTAGTTATGTCCATTTTGGTCATTTTATACATTTTATTAAAAGCACCAACTACTCTGCCAAACACCAAATATGTCTAAAAAGCTACAGCTACAACTTCAAAATTTAAGTATGCTGAACATGTTTCTGAAAATAAAAAAGTTCATTAATTTGAAACTTGAGGTTTTAAATGTAAAATCAAAAACAGTTTGTGAAATCTCCAATGTCATTAATTTGGACTTGGATGATAATCTGTGAGGATTTTGGTAGTTGGATACTTTCATTGTCAAATATATAGTTATTTGATAGGGGGAGAGAGCTAGTATGAAATCCTGGAGTTTTAAAACTGTCAAATGGTTTTCATAGAGCCATGTTTCGATACTAGGATATATTAATCCTTAATTGTCAAATTTTTTAAAGACAGATTACGATACTAATATCTGAGGCTAAGGGGGAGTCTGAAGAAAAGCTAAAAGCAAGAGGGAGCTTGCAGTGATAGAACCAGGTGTTGATCCTGAAAACCGGAAGCTTAAAGAAAGGGAGAGCCTGGAGAGAGAGTCTGTTGAAAGGGGGAGTTGCTGAAGCAGGAAGCAGATTCAAGAGGAGCTTGTTAAAGCAAGAGGGAGTCTGTGGTACTGAAGATGTCAAAGCTTCTTGAGGACTCAGAGAGAAGAAATAAAGCTACGAGATTGACTGCAGCAATATCCAAGGGGGAGTCTATGAGTGCATATGTCTATCGCTTTCGTCAATCACGTATCGTAGCTGAGAAATGGTAAAGACAAGGTTTAGAAATGTAGATATTTAGATAAGGTTCATACTTTGTTAAGAAGTCCGTCCTTGATTAAGTGTCGATCCTTAGATAAAAGTCCATTAGTACGAGGAGTCCATTTGTACGAAATGGGTGCAAGTGTTAGTAAGGATAGACTCACCCTATAAATAGGGGAGGAGTCTTGAGCATTTAGAACTTTTGCTACTTTTGAGAGCATATTGTTTCAAGAAATTGTATTTGTCATATCAATAAATAGAAACAATTTTGAATTAGCATTCTTGTGTCTGATCTACTCTCGTACACGGATTCCGCACGTGATACGAGATCTATGCAATCATCGGAGTTACGGAATCGATCAAGAAACGAATCCACACTATAACTAAGATAATCTCTTAAAAAATCCAAAGTGCGGAAAGCATCAAATGATACATAAATGACGAGTCAAAACCAAGTGATTCTATCTTGTCTATCTGTTCTTTTACTTATTTATTTTCTTTCTTTATTTTACATATTAAAATAACCTTTACTCAAAATTTGGTTAGATTAAACGTCGACGATATTCTGGTATTAAAAGCTCTTGTGTCCTTGAACGACCTCGGTATCTTACCATCATCATGGTTGCAAAAGTCGCTAGGCGCTCCCTAGTCGGTCGACCGGTGAGTTGAGAGTACTCGGCCTAGGCGGAGAGTACTCGAGGAGTACTCGGACATGTTTAATTATAAAGAAATTAGTTTTTGAAAATTAAATATATGTCAAATAACATAATTTAATAATATCTATAATGAAATACGTGAAAATGATATTTATTCTTTAATATAATAGGCATAGGAACTATGTTTTATTATTTTTTTAGTCAAACTCGGCCTGAGTTGACCAACTAGATACGATTTTAGCTGAGTTTGACCGTGTTTGACCGATTCTGAGTAATTAGGCGGAGTCAAAGAAAGTCGCCTCGGCAGCCTACCTTGTAGCGACTACTCGGGGAGTACTCGGCCTTGGAAACCATGTTTTACAACCATGACCATCATTATACTACGCCAACGATGGGTGCACTTAACCTAGCGTGTTGTAGAGAGTGGTAGTTTTATATCGTGTTTTATAAATTTAAAGCTTGATAAAAGAATAAAAAGTACTAAAATATAGTAAAAATCCGTACACGCTTGCAATCACGTCAATTCCCTAGAAAATGACCTAATTTATAACACTTATAGCACTCAACACTAAGATTCTTAGGAATATTAACATCTGGTCTTTCTGTACTCGGTACAGATGGAACATGAGGGCCATATACCACAAACCTCCAGCAACCTGAATTTTGCTAGGATAAGTGGTGACCCATCCTTCGTTGCCGTATCTTGAATTCATAACGAACGCGCATCAGAGGTTCGTTTGCCGCTCGGGTATTGTGAGAATCATGAGTGATTGACATCTCCTTGAATTCTATTGAGATTTTTCTCAGAAAACAGAGTATCAAAACAATTTAATGTTTCAACTGGTCTAATTCTTCTCAAGCCCTTTATCATTCAATTAGTTATCAATTTGAGCTAGTTTATCTTTGTATCAACAGTGAAGTCAATTCAGTGTAACCTCACTCTGATTCCAATTGTTAGATCTAAGAATGTGTGAAGTGTGTGTTTTTGATAAAATAGTTGAACATATATAGTAATTCATTTAAACAGTCATTGTAAACACATCATCATAAACACAATTGGATATGGGAATAATTGCAGAATGATTTCATTAAATTTAAACATTTAGTGTAACACCCCAAAATATGCAATTTATTATGTTACCTAAATGCCTAGTTATGTTATGTTAACCTAGTTAGATGCACATAATTAGTGAATCAATAAAAGGAAAGAAATGTGACGATTAAACAATAAGGAAAACTATAGGGGTTAAACTTGTTAAAAAAATGAAAGTTATTAAATAAAATAAAAACATAAAACACACACCTTGTGTGTGTTCTGTGGATCGATCAGGAGCAGGAGACCAAGAAGAAATCCTAGTTTTCAGAAATTCACAGGATTAGGAAGGAATTAAGGGCCTAAACTGATGCATGAACTCAAATCTTTAACCATCTAAGCTTGTTCAACACATGGTAAGTCGAAAATTCTGATTTGGTGGTTTGTAGAAAGTAGGTTTTAACCCAATCATGAATTTATGTGGAAATCTTGTGTAATTGCGAGTTAGGAATTCACAATAGATTGAGAATTTTGTTTAATTTCGATTGTTTGGGTGATTTAGGGTTTATACCCACTTGTTGTAGGAGTATGATGAACATGATGATTTAAATAATATGCTTATAGATGTGAATTGATGCATAATCTGCATGTGATAGAGAAATTAGATAAGTTAATGTAGGGTGAAAGAAAGATGTGAATTTGATTGCTTCTTGTTAGACTAGAAAGTGAACAAGTAGAACTATGCTATGAACACTTGTACCTTGTGCTTTGTTGATATTGTGCACACCAAGTGTTTTGATGAAATGCTTCAATAAAGAATTCAACCATGTTAACCATAAATTTTATGTAAAAATCATGATTGAATGTGTTTGTGAAGTAAGAGTAAAAATGTATGACATCTTATCAAGGAATGTATGTTAATATGTTCATGGCATGAATTCTAAGTATGAATGATTATGTATAGGTGTAAAGGAGGAAAGTTCGAGTCACGCGAAGCAACAAGGAAACCAAGAACGAGGTACGCTACTTGTACAATTCATGATTTTATTATATTGTTGTGTTTAACATTAGATGTGTCAATTGAATCGAGTATGAAAATGGTATATGTGTAGACCCTTTTTGTAAACGGGTCGATGGATAAGATTGTAAGAATAGAAGGAATGGTATGAAGTTCCATTTGGAACATACTTGTGAGCAAGAATGAAAGTATGTAGTAATTTACAAGTTGCGGATGTCATAATGGTTACAAGTGCGTAAGTTAGATTCTTGAGTTTAAAGAAAGAAATTTAGTATTAATGAGTTTGCTTTGTTGTGGCTATATAGGTGAATCTCAAGTTTAGTTTTCAATCTGTAACACCACGTAAAAACGTGTCCAGTTATGTGAAGACACGTGTCCCAAACCCTAATCATGAGAAAGGTTGGGTTTGGAGGACTAAAGTTGTAAAACGATCAAAATATGGAACCGGAGGAACTAAAAGTGTCATCATGCCAAACTTGTGCCTCTGAATGACCATACACGAAGAATATATTCTTAAAAGAGTAATAAATTGGATATAAGAAGCCGTTTATGAAAATAATCGAAAGATTATAAACTACAGCGGTTAAACGTGTCAACATGTTAATTCTTACCTCTGAGTGACCTTTTAACGAACCCGAGACTTCGTAATATTCAAATATACTCCCAAGAATAAGTGATATCAGTTTTACATGGTTTCGAGATCGTTATGCGCAAACTTTCAAGAAGAAGGGTTAAAAGTGTCATAATCTACGTAAGTTTTCATTTACGCGCATATCTTACGTTCTGACCACACTTGGACATCCAAAATTTTTGTAGACACTAAAATATTTTTATTTTAGTAATCAGCATGCAAAAAAAAATACAATTAGTCGCTGAATTTGGATCGTTTTCGCGTCCGTTCGAGTTTCGTCGTAATTAGACGAATAATGCGACTGTACGACCAAACAAACCAACATCCGAGATGTTTCCAAGCATATTTTGAGTCCTCTAAACTTTAATGACCTTGTAGAGCCTTGAAAATGGCTTAACGGGTGTTAAAAGTGCCAAAAATGAGCCTATACATGTGCAGGGACCAATTCTATAAAAAGTGAAACTTTTGTTGAACTGCAGGGACTAGGCGGGCCGCGTAAGCCCTGTCCCCATTCTTACGCGGTCCGCGTGACAGTGCCCAGCGACAAAAATGGTTTTTAGCAACTGTTTGATTGATCAGGGACTGTTTATGCCATTTTTATTGTGTGTTAACCAAGTTAACACCTCTCCAAGGCTTTGAACCTGCACCAAACACATGTATGGCTAAGATCTTTTGCTTGTTGGCCAAATAAACACTTGTCTTAATCCTACAAATTTCCAAAAACTATATATAGGACATGAGTCTATCCATTTTCATTGCTCATTTCTTTCTAAGCTACTCTTCTCTCAAACCTGGAGCTCCTGATCTGAATTGGGAATTTATTCTTAGTAGAAAAGATAGCTAGGACCTTTTGTAAGTGTCTTAGCCCTCTCTATTGTTCAGTTTTATGTTTTAAAAACTAAAAAGTCAAGTTATCGTAAATTAGCTTTGACTTTCGGTTTAATCATAAATGGTCCAGCCACTGACCGAAACGAAAGTGGTTATGGAACCATATTAGGATAGGTGGTTAACCCTTAAAAGGGCACCTCATAATTATTTCGTTTGACTAGTTAATTGTCGGGTCAAACTAGTTAGTCAAAAATTCAAACTGGACAGAAAGTTTAAAAATGATTTAAATAAATAAAACAGAGGTTCTAAATTATATTTTAACATTCTAATGACTTAGTAATTACTATTAGAACATGTTCAAACAGGTTTAACCCGACAATTCTGAGTTTAAGGTCAGTTCGCAACCGAAAGTCGCAAAAGCTTGACTTTTGCTTTGACTTTCAGTTCTGACCCGATTGAGCTTAATTCTTCCATGTTTTAAGCTTCCATTAGGACTACGTTATGTTGTAATATAACCCTCTGAGGTTATATTACCTGGTCATTTATATTTTGAATTATATGCTAGTTTCCGTTATTATGCTTATATTTGACCATATTGCCCTTTTGATCTAAAAATGAGATTTCTGAATATATGATCACACTAATAGGTTAAGTACTGATATATAAGCATGTCTAAATTAATTTGACATGATTCTCTGGTCTCAAAACAATGTTATGCATGATATCGTAAATAAGAACTTTTATTAATTAAATTACGCTATTGTGCATAATACATGTTTAAACATGGATTTTGACCCAAAACTCATTACTTACTGTTATGATATCATTTTTAGGAATTTTTGGAATGTTGGGCCAGACTTGATACTGACCATAACATAGAGTTCTTATATAAATTCCTTAATTGACGATAATGCCCTTTTGACTAATAAAATGTGATTTACATGTGATTAGCATGCCAAACCTTTTCCTACTGATTTGATATGAAAAAATAAAATATTTTAAACATACAAGGCTGTTCAAAATCTCAGAATCACATAAACATCTTAAATATCGTCAATTATCGACTTTTACGCTAATTAGGTGCATAGTATGGTTTAAAACCATAATTAGCAGCCAAGACTGGTTACCTACTGAAATTATAAATAATTTTTAATACTTTTACAGTAGGTATGAGCCATGAACTCAGAGTTCCAATTATGTCCTTAAAATCATATGTGAAATGACCAAAATACCCTTTCGGGGCATAGTTTGGCCATAAATGGTAAACCACACATATGAATGATATCCTACTGTTTTAACATCGTAAAATAAATATTTTTACTGAATGTTTTAGACCAAAATATCAGTTTACTTTAAAACCTCTTTTATAAATATTAAAATGACCAAAATGCCCTTACGGGACTTAATTTGGTTTTAAATACTTTTTGGGCATATATGTTAACATCCTACTGATGTATTAACATATTTTAAGCATAATAACATAAGGGGCTTGTATATGGTTCATTTGGTTGCCCGTTACACATTTACGCGTTTGAATCGGTTTATGTAACTAGTTTACGTAAGTTTGCCGAAACGGGTTTAACCTTATTGTTTTTGCTTCAAAATCCAGAATGTACTTAGTTTACCCATATTATACAAGTCTTCATACTTGTTGGGTCTAAATAACATTCTATTCTGGTCATCGCTTAATCTAGCGTATCGTACCGCTTTAGATACTTTAAGCTAGCCGGTCTAAGTCTACGACTTAAAATAAGACCGTTAGCATTCTGAATTGGTTATATATTACCATCACTACAGACTAGAGCCACCCGGTAAAAGCTACCTGCATTTAGATAGATTGGATACGACTGAGTTATTTTGCTGTGAATCAAGTATTAGCTCAGGTAAATACTTTTAACTTATTTTCCTTATACGAGCTTGGGATACGGTATTATAATAATACCGCTTGGTCGGGTATGAAATCATTTAATCGGATTGTGATTAATAAATTTGCATAACCCGTGTTAATCTATTTTGTTTGATAACATAAACATTGGGGGTTAATACGACCGTGTCCTGGATATCCTCGGCTCATTTCATTTGAAAATGGCCACGACCTATGCACGGGGTGTAGGCATACACCTGACAGATGCAAATGCTAAATAACCCACATGTTGGGGATAACTCCTTTGTGGGTTTTATAGTGGTGAGTCGGTTAATCATGACCGGCTTCCAAACCGGCCCCATATGTATGACAAACATGTAAAACTGTATACAAGATTTTATTAAAGAATTGTCCCAAGTTCTAAATGGTTTTGTGCCTTGTGCGCCTAAATCAATTTTCATAAACTCTTTTCAAATGAGTCGGTTAATTGTATTTACCAGTGAAAACTGACGTATTTTTCAAAGACTAAGTGACAGGTACTACTCGTAATAGGCTGGGAGTTGCTTGGTGTCGAAATAGAGGATCTTGCAAATCCTTAAAGATGCCTTAAAGTCTGCTAAACTTCATTTTATACATTCTGTAAAGATCCACCTGTGGATTTGATATTACTGGCTCGTCTATGATAAATACTTTGATATTTTCAGACATTTGGGTTTGTAATAATATTTTATATTCCAAGACTTCCGCTGTGCTATAATTGTGTTAATTGACTATGACGATTGTGACACTCTAGGTTTTCCCGAGCAAATACCTTGTAATTACATTAGGTGTATATATGTTATTAAATGAAGGTCGTGATTATCTTCTTGTTCTATGTGAGTGTGTATATGTAGTGTATATATATATATATATATATATATATATATATTTTTGTAGAGGGCCGAGACCGCGAACCCGACTCGAGACCACTCGGTCTCGAGTAAACTGTTGGGCCGTTTGGGCCGCTCCCCTCCTTTAATCCATCCGGAACCCACTTAGGGTGCACCACCTCTTATAAGAACCTAAAACCCTCACACACACTCCCCTTTTACACTCCCTCTCATTTCATCCACACTCTCCCTCTCTCTCACTAAAACCCTAAACCCCAACACTCCTCCTCCTCTCGGATTCAAACGAAAAAGCATCAAAGGCCCTTGGATCGGTTCGTGTTCTTTACTTAAGGATTCCCTTTCATCAAACCTACTCGCCTTCAAACTCAAAATCTCTAACCGGTTAGTGTTCCTCCTTTGTAGATGATGATATATGTGTTTGATGAACATTACTCATGCCTAGTTTAAATGTTTTCATGCATGATATGAATGGCTTAGTGGCTGAAAATGATTAAATAGTAAGATGATTCTTTAATGATGATTAACATGTTTGAACAAAAATAGTGTACACATTTGAATGATAATATGAGGTTTTGCTCATATCCGTGTAAAGTAATAATGTGAAAAGGGGATAACTAGGGTCTCGCATGATTAGAGTTAAACACTTGATGGATAACATTGCCTATATGAGGATTAAGCATGGATAATGAAATAGGTTACATAAGATGAATGATATAAACCCAAAAAGATTAACATATGATGAATATGTGTTGAATGTGTATGAATATTTGATGAACTGTTTGAATATATGTTGAACATTCAAAAATTGTATGTTTGATCTATTTTGAATCAACCTTAGACAAGAAAACATGTTAGTGTAATTTAATTGGTTAGTACATAAAATCATGCACATGAAATTCTATTGGATAGTACGATCGGACAGGTTCTAGAAGGTCTTGGTCATCAGGTGTGCGAGTCGAGACCCCCTGTCTCGACTCGAGACCATCAACCTACAACTCGAGACCGCGTGATTGCGACTCGAGACCATACGTGACAACTCGATACCAGACAAAGCAGACATCAGGAACTTGAAATCAGCAAGGTCTCGACTCGAGATCTCATGATCCCGACTCGAGACTGGACTCGAGACCTCCGAGATTGCGACTCATACCGGCATTACTCGAGATCTCATGGTTGCGACTCGAGACCGCACCTTCTCGAGTCGAGACCACCGGGCTGCTTGTCTCCGTTATTGGGCCAAAAATGTGTGGACTGTGCATACCGTTCTATTTGGATTCTATGATGCTGTTAACTGTTAGTATGATCGGATAGGCCCAATAACACTTATGATTTGTATGATAGGTGTTGACGTTTACTGTTTAACTGCTACGTATTAGAATAGGCTCGATAACTTGCTGGATAATCATATGTTATGCATTCAAAGTGTTAGCTATGTGTAGATATACGTGATTACTTCTGTCCGAGCCTGACCTATACTGGTAACCATTTAGGACGTGGTGACCAGCATACTTGACCAAGTAAACTAAACTGCCGAGCAACCCAAGGTGAGTTCACAACTAATAAAGCATGCGTTCCCGGTGGTTGGGAAACGGAAACTTAAACAACGCTATCCCCTCGTAAGGGATACAAACCTACTCCTCTCCCCTTAAATGGGACTTTTAGTTAATTACTGTTTATACTGGATGCAACAAGCAACACTAAACAAAACTCTATCACTCAAGTCCTTACTTCTTAATACCGATTAGTCACCGGGGTCAGGCGAATGGGTTATTAGTTGATAGTGCTATTTAGGTCTCACCAACCTCACACCGTGCCCGCGTATGGGATCGGGCGTGAACTAATGTACTCTGGCAACCGTCAATGATGATAGAACATTGACAAACGGGGCACTCTACGGAAACGTACGGATGAATAGTATTCGGTATTGTAAAAACAGTTTAGTCGCTTACTCATGGGGTAGCTCCCCATCGCATGTATAAACGGATAAATTAACTGGTGAAACAAGTTTTTGGTAATTAAAACTGGACAACTCATGAACTCGCCAACATTTTTGTTGATACCCTACTGCATGCTTTGCAGGTACCTAGTGACTCAGGAGCTTGCAGCTTGGGAAGGTGTAGTGGTCATCTAACCCATGTGTTGGGTTCTAAATAATCTTGAACTATGAACTTTGTTTTGAAACTGTTTGGTTTATGCTTCCGCTGTTTACTTAAACTGTTATTTGAACTTAAAACTTTTAAACCTTAAATGTTTACTAACTATTGTGGTTGGTGAACATCCTTACTATTAACCAATGCTCGGTATAATTGGTGGCTGGATCCTGGTCAGTCACGCCTCCAAGCGGTGGTACTCTGCATGTGGATTTTTTGGGGGTGTGACAGATTGGTATCAGAGCCATTGGTTATAGTGAACTCGGTTTTAAAAAGAAAGTCTTTTTGAGAAAAACCAGACTATAACCCGTGACTCCTGACGACACTACACTCCAAGGGCAAGACTCAGCATATTAGACCTCATAGCTCGGACTTGTGTTTACTTGCTTGTTTATCTTATGTTGACTGCTCTATTATACATACTAGTGTGCCTAATTAGATAGATACACATCTCTCTTCTGTCTCATTCTCGCTACGTTACGACATCACACTCATACTGTGTTTTCTGGTCATGAAGACAATGAGTGGACGCGGAAGAGGAAGCGTTAACATGACTCAGGCTCAGTTCGCTAACTTGCTCAACACGGTGGCTGCAGCTTTCGCAGCTCACCCTGGAGGTAAACTCGTTACTTTAGGATGTTTAGATCCTACCCCCACATCGTCTTTTCACCTCTAAACCTATTCGCTTCGCTTCTCACAACAGGTCAACCTGCGCCTGCGCAGCCACGTATTTGTACTTTCAAAACCTTCATGGATGGCAAGCCTCTCCCTTTCAATGGAACTGAGGGTGCCATAGGCCTTATGCATTGGATTGAAAAGGTTGAAGCTGTCTTCGCTGTCTGCGAGTGTCCCCCTGCTAACTGGGTTAAGTTCGCTACTGGTACACTTGAAGGAAACGCGCTTTCATGGTGGAAAGCACAGATTCAGATGCTTGGGCTGGAAACTGCTAATGCTACTGCGTGGGAAGACTTCAAGGACATGATCAAAGAGGAGTACTGTTGTGACAACTCGATTTTTTTTCCGACTTTCACTTTCGCATTAAGTGCACGTTGACTTTGACTGTGTAGTTGTTTGACTTGTTTAACTTGTAACTGTACACGTTATTTTATAATGAACGCATTGTGGTTGCATGATTTTGTGTTTGGCTGTATAACATGAAACCTGTTGAAAACTTAAACTGTTAACACATAAAAGGACTCGACGAAACAGACAGGACCCGACGAAACAGACTGTTTCGTCATAAGCATCCCGACGAAACAGAAGTCTGTTTCGCCAAGCCCAGTTTCGCAAAGCCCATTAAGGGCCCAGAACGGTAATTCGTGTATATTAACGTAAACCGACTTCCTGTTTCACACTTTTAACAAAAATCGAAACCCTAGAACTCTCCACTCTGTGAAGGCGATAACCATCTTCAACCATCATCTTTCTCTCTCGAATCCTCCCTTGTTCATCCCGGATATCTCGGTTAGTGCGTGCTCGTCTAATCGGTTTCTTTGTCCTTTGATTTCTTTATACATGTTGTGTATATGCTTGATTTCTGGATTATAGGAGTATATGTGTATGATGAATACTTAGGGTTTCATGAACCTCTCAATGATTATGCATGTTAGCGGGTATGCATAGAGTATGGATTTTATGAGTGTTGTTTTGTGATGATTACATGATTTTATTGATGATGATGATGATATGATCCCTGTTTCATTGATGTTTCGGTTGTGATGCATAGATTAATGGTTAGTAACATAAGACTCATTATATTGAGCGAGGATTTGAATGATTTCTGTAAACTGTTGTATCGGCGATTTGGGTTCATGTACGTAACTGATTCTCGACGAAACTGAATTGGGTCACGAAATGGATTGTGCGGCGAAACAGAAGTGTTTCGCCAAAGGGTTAACGACGAAACAGAAGTGTTTCGCCAAGATTGTAGTCGACGAAACAGAAGTGTTTCGTCAAAGGGTTTCACGGCGAAACAGGGGTGTTTCGCCGACTGGGTAAACTGTTTGGTAAATTGATTCTGTTAAGACTTAACAGAACTAACTAACTGCTGTTAGATGTTATGCCTGGCTTGTATGATCTTAAATATGTGCAATGTGCTACTTGGTGATTTTTGATGCGTTGTCCACTATGGTTATACTTACGTGCCAACTCCGTTAATACAAACTGATTTAATATACGTGCATACTTTAGGACGAGATTGACTTACTTCGAGCACATACTTAGCATACCGAGCAAACAAGGTGAGTTCACACTCTTACTAAGGCATGGGATTCCCAGGGTTTGGGGATGGGGATGGAAGGAATAAGGTTGAATAGATTCGTACATACACTGATACTAGACTACCATACCATATCCTCGGTTGTGAAGGATACATACGTAAAACCTACGTATACTTATGCTACTCGTTATCCTCGGTTGTGAAGGATACATACGTAAAACCTACGTATACTTATGCTACTCGTTATCCTCGGTTGTGAAGGATACATACGTAAAACCTACGTATACTTATGCTACTCGTTATCCTCGGTTGTGAAGGATACATACGTAAAACCTACGTATACTTATGCTACTCGCTATCCTCGGGTGTGAAGGATACTTACGTAAAGCCTACGTAAACTTTGTACGTACTGTTGTTCTCGGATGTGAAGAACATTTATGGTCACAAATAGTCTAGTGTATATGCAACATGGGAAGCCCCCACAAATAGAACATACTATCGGCCTAGTAGCGCCACATGTTACAAAACAAACTTACTATTACGAACTTACTTACTGTGAACTCGCTCAACTAGTTGTTGACTCTCTGTTACATGCCTTGCAGGACCTTAGGTACTTTAGGAGCTTGCACGGGAGGCACAGTCGTTGTGGACATGGATCGTGAATGTGTTGTTAAACATTATAACATTTTGTACTTAAACTTATGTTGGGTTTTACTTTAAATGCTTCCGCTACACACTTGTTTATATTTGGTTTTGGAAACACCTATCGTATTGATGTATGACTTTTACTATATACTTATGTTCAATATGATTGGTGGCTTGATCCTGGTCATGTCACGCCTCCAAGCGGTGGTACTCCGCGTGTGGATTTTGGGGGTGTGACAGATTGGTATCAGAGCCATTGGTTATAGAGAACTCGGTTTTAATAAGGGGAAATTTTTTTTTTTATTAAAACCAGACTATAACCAGAACAGTGCTCAACGATCCACAACGACGCCTCGCTCCACGTGCAAGACTCAACATCCTAGGTAATATGGTACATGTTTTATTACCTACTTGCTAGAATTGCATAGAACTTTGCTCAGGGTATGCTTAGATAAACGTAACACTATTGCATGAGAACACTTGTGTGCTTACTCTCTTCTGTTATCGCACTACTCGCGAACCTCTCTTACTTATGTCATTTTTGCTATGAAGATCATGTCTGGACGTATCAACATGACACAAGCCCAGTTGACGGCTCTTATTAACGAACAAGTTGCTGCGGCAGTTGCAGCCGCACAAGCAGGAGGTCAACACGCTCAGCCACCTGTTTGCACCTTCAAAACTTTCATGGACTGTCGTCCTACTACTTTTAGTGGCACGGAAGGAGCGGTTGGACTCCTCCATTGGTTTGAAAAGCTCGAGTCTGTATTTGAAAAGTGTGAATGCCCTGAGGCTCGCAGGGTGAAGTACGCCACTGGTACTCTAGAAGGCATTGCGCTGACTTGGTGGAATGCGCAAGTTCAGATGTTAGGGTTGGCTGTTGCTAACGCCACACCCTGGAATGATTTTAAGGAATTGATCAAGGAGGAATATTGTAGCCGTGATGACATTCATAAGCTGGAGGTAGAGTTTTACCATTTGAAAATGACGGGGTCAGAAATTGAAGCGTACACCAGAAGATCGAACGAGTTGGCTATTCTGTGTCCTACTATGGTGGACCCTCCCATTAAGCGTATCGAACTATATCTCAATGGTCTGGTGCCGGAGATTCAAAGCCACGTAACCTCAGCGAATCTTGGCACTATTCAACAGATCGTCAAGTTAGCTCATCGCCTCACCGACCAGGCAGTGGAACAGAACAGGCTGCCTAAACGTATCAGCGCGACCACTATCGCTACCACTCCAGTTACTCCTGCTACTCCCAGCGACAACAAGCGGAAATGGGAAGGGGATTCCAGCAGGGGTTCAGCAACTGTACAGTCTCAAGCACAGCAACAGCGCAAGACTAGTGATTATCAGAGCCCTAGTCAGCAATCTTCGGGCAGTCACAGGCAGGGTGGTTATCGAGGGAACCTCCCAAAGTGTAACAACTGTAACAGGCATCACAGTGGCCAGTGCAACAAGGGTCGTTGTCAGAGGTGCCTCAGGATGGGCCATGAGGCCAAGGATTGTAGGAGCCCACGGCCTGTAACTCAGAATCAGCAGCAACAGCAAGCACCGCAGAATCAGCAACAGGGTAACAAGGGATGTTTTCATTTTGGTGCTGAAGGTCACTTCAAAAGACACTGCCCTCAGTTAAACCGAAACCAGAACAACAACAATAATCAGGGCACTGGGAACAACAATGGGGGAAACAACAACAACAATGGTGCAAAGGGCCGTTTATTTGTGATTGGTCAGAGTGACGCAAGGAACGATCCTAATGTGGTTACGGGTAAGTTTCTTCTCAACGACTTTTATGTTACCGTATTATTTGATTCGGGTGCGGATACCAGTTATATGTCTCTGAAAGTTAGTCAAATGCTTAAACGCGCACCAACACTTTTGAACACCAAACATGTCGTAGAGTTAGCTAACGGTAAAAGTTTAGAAGCCACATACATAGTTCAGGGTTGTAATCTTATCCTCGCTGGTCAGAATTTCTCTATCGATCTCATTCCTATAACTCTGAGTAGTTTTGATGTCGTCATTGGTATGGATTGGTTATCCCAACAACAAGCAGAGATCCTATGCAAGGAGAAGATCATTCGTATTCCCCGTGCTGGAAAAGAACCTCTCGAAGTTCAAGGCGACAAGAGTGGTGTCGTGAGTGGCATCATCTCCTTCTTGAAGGCTCAGAAGTGTCTGCGAAAGGGCCACATAGCTATTTTAGCACTCGTTACTGATACATCGACGAAAGAGAAGAAGTTAGAGGATATTCCTGTAGTACGCAATTTTCCTCAAGTGTTTCCTGAAGAGTTACCTGGCTTACCGCCCCATCGCCAGGTCGAATTTCAGATCGAGCTAGCTCCAGGAGCAGCACCTATAGCTCGAGCGCCTTATCGCTTAGCTCCAAATGAACTGGAAGAACTGTCTAAGCAATTGCAAGAACTCTTGGAAAAGGGTTTCATACGTCCTAGCTCTTCGCCCTGGGGAGCTCCAGTATTATTTGTAAAGAAGAAAGACGGTACCTTTCGTATGTGCATAGATTACCGCGAACTGAACAAGGTGACGGTGAAGAATCGTTATCCTCTTCCACGCATCGATGACTTATTCGACCAGTTGCAAGGGTCGAGCTATTACTCAAAGATTGATCTGAGGTCAGGTTACCATCAACTGAGAGTCCGGGATGGGGACGTCTCCAAAACAGCATTCAGAACTCGCTACGGTCACTACGAGTTTTTGGTCATGCCATTCGGGCTAACGAACGCGCCTGCGGTTTTCATGGATCTTATGAACAGGGTGTGCAAACCTTATCTTGACAAGTTTGTTATTGTTTTCATCGACGATATCCTGATTTATTCAAGGAATCGGGAGGAACACGAGCAGCACTTACGACTTATTTTGGAACTCCTTCGAACGGAACAGCTATACGCTAAGTTTTCAAAATGTGACTTCTGGCTTCGTGAAGTACAATTCCTAGGCCACGTGGTAAACAAGGATGGGATTCATGTCGATCCATCCAAGGTAGATTCGATCAAGAACTGGCCTGCACCTAGTACACCAACTGAAATACGCCAATTCTTGGGTTTGGCGGGTTATTACAGACGGTTCATTAAAGACTTCTCAAGGATTGCACAGCCGCTTACATTACTGACACAGAAAGGTATTGTTTACCGTTGGAGTAATACACAGGAAACAACATTTCAGCACTTAAAGGATAGACTTTGTAGCGCACCTATCCTCTCATTGCCTGAAGGCACGGATGATTTTGTAGTCTACTGCGATGCATCTATCCAAGGTCTTGGATGTGTGTTGATGCAACGGGATAAAGTCATTGCTTATGCTTCACGCCAACTTAAGATTCACGAACGAAATTACACTACGCACGATTTAGAGCTTGGAGCTGTTGTTTTTGCGCTCAAGATATGGCGACATTATCTGTATGGCTCCAAGTGCACCATCTACACCGATCACAGGAGTCTTGAGCATATCTTCAAGCAGAAAGAGTTGAACATGCGACAACGTCGATGGGTAGAGTTACTGAACGATTACGAATGTGCTATAAAGTACCATCCGGGCAAAGCCAATGTGGTGGCCGACGCCCTCAGTCGAAAGGATACTACACCTAGACGTGTACGAGCATTGCAACTCACTATTCAGTCTAGCCTTCCTTCTCAGAAACGAGATGCTCAGGTAGAAGCATTGAAACCAGAAAACGTCAGGGCTGAAGCCCTACGCGGCTCAAGGCAAAGGTTAGAACAAAAGGCAGACGGCGCCTACTATGTAACAGGACGCATCTGGGTCCCACACTATGGCAACCTACGCGAGCTTGTAATGGATGAAGCTCATAAGTCTCGCTACTCAGTACATCCTGGTTCGGATAAGATGTACCACGACCTCAGAACTACATATTGGTGGCCTAGCATGAAAGCTCACATAGCAACTTACGTTAGCAAGTGTTTGACTTGTGCGCGAGTCAAAGCGGAATATCAGAAACCATCAGGCCCACTCCAGCAACCTGAGATACCACAATGGAAATGGGAACAAATTTCCATGGATTTTGTTACTGGCCTACCTAGGTCTCAGCGTGGGAATGATACTATTTGGGTGATCGTGGATCGACTCACAAAGTCTGCTCACTTCTTGGCTATCAAGGAAACGGATAAGTTCTCCACTCTAGCAGACGTATACCTTAAGGAAGTTGTCTCGAGGCACGGGGTGCCCACATCTATTATCTCTGATCGTGACGCACGTTTTTCTTCAGAATTGTGGCAAGCAATGCACAAATCTTTTGGCTCTCGTCTAGATATGAGCACAGCTTATCATCCTCAGACCGATGGGCAGTCTGAGCGTACTATTCAAACTCTAGAAGACATGCTTCGGGCGTGCGTAATTGACTTTGGCAAAGGCTGGGAAAAACATCTGCCACTTGTGGAATTTTCATACAACAACAGTTACCACACCAGCATTAAAGCTGCTCCATTTGAGGCATTGTACGGGCGTAAATGCCGATCACCTCTTTGTTGGGCAGAGGTGGGTGACAGTCAGATCACAGGTCCAGAAATGGTAGTTGATACTACTGAAAAGATTGCTCAAATACGACAACGCATGGCGGCAGCTCGTGACCGTCAGAAAGTATACGCCGATAAAGACAGGAAAATACTCGAATTCCAGGTTGGGGATCGAGCACTACTCAAAGTTTCACCTTGGAAGGGTGTTGTTCGTTTTGGCAAACGAGGCAAGCTCAATCCACGATACGTTGGACCATTTGAAGTCACAGAAAAGATAGGCAAAGTGGCCTACAGACTGAACTTACCAGCTGAACTCAGTGCAGTTCACAACGTTTTTCATGTGTCGAATCTGAAGAAGTGGCAGTCAGATGAGACCTTCATAGTTCCTTTGAAGGAGCTCACTATCGACGAACGGTTGCATTTCGTCGAAGAACCAGTTGAAATCACGGACCGGGATGTTAAGGTCCTCAAGAACACCAGAATACCTCTTGTTCGAGTTCGTTGGAACTCCCGTCATGGCCCAGAGTTTACCTGGGAACGCGAAGACCAAATGGAACTCAAATATCCCCAGTTGTTCGAAAACAATGCAACTACTACTGAGGCTGAAGCTACTACGGAATTTCGGGAAGAAATTCCAAATCAACGGGGGGGGGGATGATGTGACACCCCAGGAGAACCAGTAAACGATAACTTACCTAGCTTCCTCAGTAACCGCATGCTAAATTTCGGGATGAAATTTCTTTCAAGTTGGGGATAATGTGACAACTCGATTTTTTTTTCCGACTTTCACTTTCGCATTAAGTGCACGTTGACTTTGACTGTGTAGTTGTTTGACTTGTTTAACTTGTAACTGTACACGTTATTTTATAATGAACGCATTGTGGTTGCATGATTTTGTGTTTGGCTGTATAACATGAAACCTGTTGAAAACTTAAACTGTTAACACATAAAAGGACTCGACGAAACAGACAGGACCCGACGAAACAGACTGTTTCGTCATAAGCATCCCGACGAAACAGAAGTCTGTTTCGCCAAGCCCAGTTTCGCAAAGCCCATTAAGGGCCCAGAACGGTAATTCGTGTATATTAACGTAAACCGACTTCCTGTTTCACACTTTTAACAAAAATCGAAACCCTAGAACTCTCCACTCTGTGAAGGCGATAACCATCTTCAACCATCATCTTTCTCTCTCGAATCCTCCCTTGTTCATCCCGGATATCTCGGTTAGTGCGTGCTCGTCTAATCGGTTTCTTTGTCCTTTGATTTCTTTATACATGTTGTGTATATGCTTGATTTCTGGATTATAGGAGTATATGTGTATGATGAATACTAAGGGTTTCATGAACCTCTCAATGATTATGCATGTTAGCGGGTATGCATAGAGTATGGATTTTATGAGTGTTGTTTTGTGATGATTACATGATTTTATTGATGATGATGATGATATGATCCCTGTTTCATTGATGTTTCGGTTGTGATGCATAGATTAATGGTTAGTAACATAAGACTCATTATATTGAGCGAGGATTTGAATGATTTCTGTAAACTGTTGTATCGGCGATTTGGGTTCATGTACGTAACTGATTCTCGACGAAACTGAATTGGGTCACGAAATGGATTGTGCGGCGAAACAGAAGTGTTTCGCCAAAGGGTTAACGACGAAACAGAAGTGTTTCGCCAAGATTGTAGTCGACGAAACAGAAGTGTTTCGTCAAAGGGTTTCACGGCGAAACAGGGGTGTTTCGCCGACTGGGTAAACTGTTTGGTAAATTGATTCTGTTAAGACTTAACAGAACTAACTAACTGCTGTTAGATGTTATGCCTGGCTTGTATGATCTTAAATATGTGCAATGTGCTACTTGGTGATTTTTGATGCGTTGTCCACTATGGTTATACTTACGTGCCAACTCCGTTAATACAAACTGATTTAATATACGTGCATACTTTAGGACGAGATTGACTTACTTCGAGCACATACTTAGCATACCGAGCAAACAAGGTGAGTTCACACTCTTACTAAGGCATGGGATTCCCAGGGTTTGGGGATGGGGATGGAAGGAATAAGGTTGAATAGATTCGTACATACACTGATACTAGACTACCATACCATATCCTCGGTTGTGAAGGATACATACGTAAAACCTACGTATACTTATGCTACTCGTTATCCTCGGTTGTGAAGGATACATACGTAAAACCTACGTATACTTATGCTACTCGTTATCCTCGGTTGTGAAGGATACATACGTAAAACCTACGTATACTTATGCTACTCGTTATCCTCGGTTGTGAAGGATACATACGTAAAACCTACGTATACTTATGCTACTCGCTATCCTCGGGTGTGAAGGATACTTACGTAAAGCCTACGTAAACTTTGTACGTACTGTTGTTCTCGGATGTGAAGAACATTTATGGTCACAAATAGTCTAGTGTATATGCAACATGGGAAGCCCCCACAAATAGAACATACTATCGGCCTAGTAGCGCCACATGTTACAAAACAAACTTACTATTACGAACTTACTTACTGTGAACTCGCTCAACTAGTTGTTGACTCTCTGTTACATGCCTTGCAGGACCTTAGGTACTTTAGGAGCTTGCACGGGAGGCACAGTCGTTGTGGACATGGATCGTGAATGTGTTGTTAAACATTATAACATTTTGTACTTAAACTTATGTTGGGTTTTACTTTAAATGCTTCCGCTACACACTTGTTTATATTTGGTTTTGGAAACACCTATCGTATTGATGTATGACTTTTACTATATACTTATGTTCAATATGATTGGTGGCTTGATCCTGGTCATGTCACGCCTCCAAGCGGTGGTACTCCGCGTGTGGATTTTGGGGGTGTGACAACTGTCACAGGGATGACATCCACAAACTCGAAAACGAGTACTATGAGCTCAAGATGGTTGGATCAAAGATCGAGACCTACACCAAGCAGTCCAACGACTATGCTACACTTTGCCCAAACATGTCCCGACCTATGTATCGAAGGATCGAATTGTACATCAAGGGCTTGGTCCCAGAAATCCGGAGCCATGTGACCTCAGCCAACCTCAATACCATACAGCCCGTGGTTCGTATCGCTCACAAACTCACCAATCAGGCTGTGGAGGAGGGCAAGTTGCGCAAGAGGATTAGTGCTACTGCTGGAACTTCTAGCGATAACAAACGGAAGTGGGATGGAAATCAGGGTAAGGATGCTAACCCCACTCAGGCCCCAGTTCAACAAAGGAAGACTGAAAGCAACAAGGGCCCTCAGCAACAGGGTGGCTATCGAGGAAACCACCCCAAGTGTAACAAATGTAACTGACACCACAGTGGGCCATGTGTTAAAAGTCAGTGTCAGCGATGCAATAAGATGGGGAATGAAGCCAAAGACTGCAGGAGCCAGCTCCCAGCTAGGCAGAATCAGCATCAGCCACAGCAACAGCAACTGCAGGGAAACAACCGTGGATGCTTCAAGTGTGGAGCAACGGGGCACATGCGAAGGGACTGCCATGAACTGAATCAGAACAACAACAATCAGGGTGCTGGGAACAATAACAACAATACTGGGAATGGTGCAAGAGGAAGGGCTTTTGTGATTGGAGCTGGAGAAGCAAGGAATGACCCCAACGTTGTGGCGGGTAAGTTCCTACTTAATGATCGTTACGTTTCCATATTATTTGATTCTGGAGCAGATGCTAGTTATGTATCCCTACGTATTAGTAAGAAGCTTAAGTCCACTCTTACGCCGTTAAGCCCTAAGCACATCGTTGAAATAGCTAATGGTAGAAACCTCGAGGCCTCACACGTCATTCGTAACAGCAAACTAGAATTGTCTGGTCAGACCTTCCGTATCGATCTCTTCCCCATCATTCTCGGAAGCTTCGACGTTGTCATTGGTATGGATTGGTTATCCAAGCATCGAGCCAAAATCCTCTGCCAAGAGAAAGCTATTCGTATTCCCCGTCCTCCTGGCAAACCCCTTATTGTTCAAGGCGACAAAAGCGAAGAAGTCACATGCATCATTTCATTCTTAAGAGCCCAGAAGTGTTTACGAAGGGGGCACACCGCTATCTTAGCACTTGTTGCCGACACGCAGAAAAAGGAAAATAGGATTGAAGATTTTCCAGTTGTACGCGACTATCCCGAGGTATTCCCTGAAGAACTACCTGGACTCCCTCCTCACCGTCAGGTCGAATTTCAAATCGAGCTAGCTCCCGGAGCAGCACCTATAGCTCGTGCACCTTATCGACTAGCCCCCGCAGAACTCAAGGAACTTTCTACTCAATTACAAGAACTTTTGGACAAAGGTTTTATCCGTCCTAGCTCATCACCCTGGGGAGCCCCAGTGCTCTTTGTCAAAAAGAAGGATGGCACATTCCGAATGTGCATTGATTACCGCGAACTGAACAAGGTTACCCTCAAGAATTGTTATCCACTTCCCCGTATCGACGATCTGTTTGACCAACTGCAAGGGTCGAGCTATTATTCCAAGATCGATCTGCGATCGGGTTATCACCAGCTGAGAGTCCGCGATGAGGACATCTCTAAGACGGCTTTCAGAACCCGCTATGGTCACTACGAATTCCTTGTCATGCCTTTCGGAATGACCAATGCACCTGCGATCTTCATGGATCTCATGAACCGAGTGTGCAAACCCTACCTCGACAAGTTCGTAATTGTGTTTATTGACAACATCCTTATCTACTCGAAGAGTCAAGAGGAGCATGAACAACACCTGCGTCTTATTCCCGAACTCCTTCGCAATGAGCAATTGTATGCCAAATTCTCGAAGTGTGATTTCTGGCTAAGAGAAGTCCATTTCCTGGGGCACATAGTCAATCAGGATGGGATTCATGTTGACCCCGCTAAGATCGAATCCATTAAGAATTGGCCTATACCTAAGACTCCGACCGAAGTTCGCCAATTCTTGGGATTGGCAGGGTACTATCGAAGATTTATCAAGGGATTTTCTAAGATCGCTCAACCACTCACGACCCTCACTCAGAAAGGTGTTGCTTACAAATGGAGTGATGCTCAGGAAACTGCCTTTCAGGAACTAAAGAAGAACCTCTGCAGTGCTCCAATTCTTTCCTTACCTGAAGGTACCGACGACTTCGTTGTTTACTGCGACGCTTCTATTCAAGGACTGGGTTGCGTACTGATGCAACGCGAGATGGTCATTGCCTACGCTTCGCGACAACTCAAGATCCACGAACGGAACTACACGACACACGACTTAGAATTTGGAGCTGTGGTCTTCGCGCTCAAGATATGGAGGCACTACTTGTACGGTACCAAGTGCACGATTTACACTGATCACAAGAGTCTCCAGCACATAATGGAACACAAGGAGTTGAATATGCGGCAACGCCGATGGGTCGAACTCCTAAATGACTACTAGTGTGCAATTAAATATCATCCAGGCAAGGCTAATGTGGTAGCCGATGCCCTCAGCAGAAAGGAGACCAAACCCAAGCGTGTTCGTGCCTTACAGCTCACTATCCACTCGAACCTCCCTAATCAGATCCGAAATGCTCAGGCTGAAGCATTGAAAGCCGAGAACATCAGGGCTGAGTCCCTACGAGGATCGAGACAACGGCTAGAACAAAAAGAAGATGGTGCTTACTACGTAAATGGGCGTATATGGGTCCCACTTTATGGGGATTTGCGCGAACTTGTGATGGATGAAGCCCATAAGTCCCGTTACTCAGTACATCCTGGTTCGGATAAGATGTACCACGACTTAAAGACTACATACTGGTGGCCTGGCATGAAAGCCCACATAGCAACCTATGTCAGAAAATGTTTGACTTGTGCAAGGGTCAAGGCTGAGTATCAAAAACCATCAGGCCTACTCCAACAACCAGAGATCCCACAGTGGAAATGGGAGCAAATTTCCATGGACTTTGTTACCGGCTTGCCTAGGTCTCAACGCGGAAATGACACCATTTGGGTAATAGTGGACCGATTAACTAAGTCTGCACACTTTTTGGCTATTAAAGAAACAGACAAGTTCTCTACCTTAGCAGAGGTATACTTAAGGGAAGTGGTTTCGAAGCACGGAGTGTCAACCTCTATTATTTCCGACCGAGACGCGCGTTTTACATCTGAGTTGTGGCAAGCTATGCACAAATCTTTTGGCTCACGTTTAGACATGAGCACCGCTTATCATCCGCAAACGGATGGGCAATCTGAACGCACCATCCAAACCCTCAAAGACATGCTTAGGGCATGTGTGATCGATTTTGGCAAGAATTGGGAGAAGCGCCTACCGTTAGTGGAATTCTCCTACAACAACAGCTACCACACCAGCATTCAGGCAGCACCCTTTGAGGCATTGTACGGTCGTAAATGCCGATCGCCTCTCTGCTGGGCGGAGGTTGGTGACAGCCAGATCACAGGCCCAGAACATGTAGTAGACACCACAGAAAAGATTGCCCAGATTAGGCAACGCATGGCAGCAGCTCGTGACCGTCAGAAGAGCTATGCTGATAAGGATAGGAAACCGCTAGAGTTCCAGGTTGGTGACCGGGCTCTACTTAAAGTCTCACCCTGGAAGGGTGTGGTTCGTTTTGGAAAACGGGGCAAGCTTAACCCGAGATATGTCGGACCCTTTGAAATTACCAAAAAGATCGGTAAGGTCGCTTACAGATTAAATCTGCCTGAAGAACTGAGTGCTGTGCACAACGTCTTCCACGTGTCTAATCTGAAGAAGTGTCTGTCAGATGAAACACTCATCATTCCTTTCAAGGAACTCACTATTGACGAACAGCTACACTTTACTGAGGAACCGATTGAGATCACGGATCGTGAGATCAAAACCCTCAAACGGAGTCAGATACCTCTCGTGCGAGTTCGTTGGAACTCACGCCGTGGCCCAGAGTTTACCTGGGAGCGGGAAGACCAGATGAAGCGCAAGTATCCCCAGTTGTTCCCAAATGAAACTCCCAGCACTGAAGCTACAACCGAATTTTGGGACGAAATTCCAAACTAACGGGGGGATGATGTGACACCCCATTGAAATGTTCTCACTTCCACTAGCTTGACAGTGACTGCCTTAACTTTCGGGACGAAAGTTCTTAAAACTTGGGGATAATGTGACACTCTAGGTTTTCCGAAGCAAATACCTTGTAATTACATTAGGTGTATATATGTTATTAAATGAAAGTCGTGATTATCTTCTTGTTCTATGTGAGTGTGTATATGTAGTGTATATATATATATATATATATGTTTGTAGAGGGCCGAGACCGCGAACCCGACTCGAGACCACTCGGTCTCGAGTAAACTGTTGGGCCGTTTGGGCCGCTCCCCTCCTTTAATCATCCGGAACCCACTTAGGGTGCACCACCTCTTATAAGAACCTAAAACCCTCACACACACTCCCCTTTTACACTCCCTCTCATTTCATCCACACTCTCCCTCTCTCTCTCACTAAAACCCTAAACCCCAACACTCCTCCTCCTCTCGGATTCAAACGAAAAAGCATCAAAGGCCCTTGGATCGGTTCGTGTTCTTTACTTAAGGATTCCCTTTCATCAAACCTACTCGCCTTCAAACTCGAAATCTCTAACCGGTTAGTGTTCCTCCTTTGTAGATGATGATATATGTGTTTGATGAACATTACTCATGCCTAGTTTAAATGTTTTCATGCATGATATGAATGGCTTAGTGGCTGAAAATGATTAAATAGTAAGATGATTCTTTAATGATGATTAACATGTTTGAACAAAAATAGTGTACACATTTGAATGATAATATGAGGTTTTGCTCATATCCGTGTAAAGTAATAATGTGAAAAGGGGATAACTAGGGTCTCGCATGATTAGAGTTAAACACTTGATGGATAACATTGCCTATATGAGGATTAAGCATGGATAATGAAATAGGTTACATAAGATGAATGATATAAACCCAAAAAGATTAACATATGATGAATATGTGTTGAATGTGTATGAATATTTGATGAACTGTTTGAATATATGTTGAACATTCAAAAATTGTATGTTTGATCTATTTTGAATCAACCTTAGACAAGAAAACATGTTAGTGTAATTTAATTGGTTAGTACATAAAATCATGCACATGAAATTCTATTGGATAGTACGATCGGACAGGTTCTAGAAGGTCTTGGTCATCAGGTGTGCGAGTCGAGACCCCCTGTCTCGACTCGAGACCATCAACCTACAACTCGAGACCGCGTGATTGCGACTCGAGACCATACGTGACAACTCGATACCAGACAAAGCAGACATCAGGAACTTGAAATCAGCAAGGTCTCGACTCGAGATCTCATGATCCCGACTCGAGACTGGACTCGAGACCTCCGAGATTGCGACTCATACCGGCATTACTCGAGATCTCATGGTTGCGACTCGAGACCGCACCTTCTCGAGTCGAGACCACCGGGCTGCTTGTCTCCGTTATTGGGCCAAAAATGTGTGGACTGTGCATACCGTTCTATTTGGATTCTGTGATGCTGTTAACTGTTAGTATGATTGGATAGGCCCAATAACACTTATGATTTGTATGATAGGTGTTGACGTTTACTGTTTAACTGCTACGTATTAGAATAGGCTCGATAACTTGCTGGATAATCATATGTTATGCATTCAAAGTGTTAGCTATGTGTAGATATACGTGATTACTTCTGTCCGAGCCTGACCTATACTGGTAACCATTTAGGACGTGGTGACCAGCATACTTGACCAAGTAAACTAAACTGTCGAGCAACCCAAGGTGAGTTCACAACTAATAAAGCATGCATTCCTGGTGGTTGGGAAACGAAAACTTTAACAACGCTATCCCCTCGTAAGGGATACAAACCTACTCCTCTCCCCTTAAATGGGACTTTTAGTTAATTACTGTTTATACTGGATGCAACAAGCAACACTAAACAAAACTCTATCACTCAAGTCCTCACTTCTTAATACCGATTAGTCACCGGGGTCAGGCGAACGGGTTATTAGTTGATAGCGCTATTTAGGTCTCACCAACCTCACACCGTGCCCGCGTATGGGATCGGGCGTGAACTAATGTACTCTGGCAACCGTCAATGATGATAGAACATTGACAAACGGGGCACTCTACGGAAACGTACGGATGAATAGTATTCGGTATTGTAAAAACAGTTTAGTCGCTTACTCATGGGGTAGCTCCCCATCGCATGTATAAACGGATAAATTAACTGGTGAAACAAGTTTTTGGTAATTAAAACTAGACAACTCATGAACTCGCCAACATTTTTGTTGATACCCTACTGCATGCTTTGCAGGTACCCAGTGACTCAGGAGCTTGCAGCTTGGGAAGGTGTAGTGGTCGTCTAACCCATGTGTTGGGTTCTAAATAATCTTGAACTATGAACTTTGTTTTGAAACTGTTTAGTTTATGCTTCCGCTGTTTACTTAAACTGTTATTTGAACTTAAAACTTTTAAACCTTAAATGTTTACTAACTATTGTGGTTGGTGAACATCCTTACTATTAACCAATGCTCGGTATAATTGGTGGCTGGATCCTGGTCAGTCACGCCTCCAAGCGGTGGTACTCCGCATGTGGATTTTTTGGGGGTGTGACAACGATATCAACTACGTCACGATACTCCCCACCGGGCTGAGTTGTAAATATCGGGTTGTGACAGGTTTGTATCAGAGCCAACGTTTCAGTGAATTAAACACTAGCCTTTAGTGTTTAATCTCAAATGACACAGTAGCATATTCCTTAGACCTTTTGAGTCTAGACTTAACATAGGAATGCTCTCATCCCTATTAAGTAAACATTGTTTTTGATTTTATGTATTTTCAATATGTCGCAAAGCAAGGAAGCCGTTGATGGAGATTCTCCTCATCAAAAGCCAAGGAATGTTAAGCTTCGTATCCCGGCTAGGATAAGCGTGCGACCGGTTTGGAGGAAAGACCTTTATGGACCTATTTCCGAAGTCAAACCTATTGAAACTTGTAATCAGACTTTCGAGTCCATACCGTACGTCCCTGAGGCTCAAAATTTTGAAGTCTGTGCTAGTGGAGTCTATATCAGGTGGTCCCTGAGGCTTCCATTTTGAAAATAATATCAGTGGATCCTAATGATGCCTATTTCTTTCCTCTAAGTTCTGGAATTCCAGACTTGGATTTTCTCAGTCAAAACCCAATCCGTGATTCATATCATTCTTTAACCATAGAATCCTTGAATTCTACTTCTATAACGGATCCTGACTGGAATACTTACTTTATTCATTGAGGTCTTCAGTATCTTTACCTTATACGATAAGCAAAGAAGTGAAACAATCGAAATGAAGCAAGGAAGGCGTTAGAGAATCCTTCTTCCATAATATTCATTGTCTTTTAAGTCCATATAAGGACCTATCTCTTCTATATAGTCCCTGTGTGGACATACCTTTCAACTTAAGACAGTGTATGGGCATTTGCTATTTAGTCCCTTCATGGATATTATATTTCAATAAAGTCCCTCGGTGGGCATACTATGTCAATATAGTCCTTTCATGGACATAATATTTCAAAATAAGTCCCTTCATGGACATTATACTCCATTATAGTCCTTTCATGGGCATATTATTTCATTGAAATCTTTTTGTAAGACATTATTTCATCAAAGTCCCCTGGCGGACATAATAATTCATTATAGTCCTTTTGAGGACATATTATTTCATCGTAGTCCCTTCGTGGACATGTTCATTCATCAAAGTCCCTTTATGGACATATTATTCCATTAAAAATCCCTGGTGGATATGATATTTCATTATAGTCCCTTCAAGGACATATTGTTTCATTAATAAGTCCCTATGAGGACGTATCTTTCGACTTAAAGTCCCTGAGAGGACAATTGTTTAATAACGTCCCTTCTTGGACATGTTATATCATAATAATCCCAATGTGGACATATCTTATAGTCCCTTTACGGACTTATATTTTCTTTTAGTCCCTACGTGGACTAGAGTTGCTTAAAGTCCCTGTGAGGACATCTGTACAGCAAAGCCCCTTTTGTGCGCACGCTGTACCAATATAGTCCTTTTATGGACATGTTATTTCATTAAAATCCCTTTGGGGATACACTATTTCGAAATAGTCCCTTTGAGGACATGACATTTCATTATAACCCCCTATATGGACTTATACTATTTTATAGTCCTTATACGGACTTATATTTTTCCTCTTAGTCCCCTGTGGACAAATAAGATATTGAAAGTCATGATGAAGGCACTACTGTAGATTTCCTAATGATTTATGGAAAGTTTTGAAAATTTTATGTAGGTATTCGTTTCGTCCTTTATCCAACGATAGTTTTGAATTTTACTCGAACTTTATCGATCAGCTGAAAATTTCAAAAGATCTTCTTAACGGTATAACCTAGCCTATATGTCTATGAACATGGCTATGATGGTAAAACCCTCTTAAGACAATTAATCTTTGTTAACATCTAAGAACATGTTAACACTCCTGGCAGTGTGGCTTGAGAAACCACACCAGTCGTCAAGGTATTGGATTACGTCCAAGCCTTAAAGCCTATATGATCAAAATAGATCATGGCAAGTATAATCAATGTGATGATCATACCATAAACATCCATTAGTTGTGGTCTACGACTCCCTATGTAAAAATATTAGACTATGTCCAAACATAATAGTCTATATGATCAATGCGATCATGACTAATATCATAATTGGCTACCTGGTCGGGGGTTAAGGGAACGGTTTGGTAAGAGTCTTTCCTTGTTCAGTGTATAGATCCTGCAAGGACTTGGGTCAAATTTACTAGGACCTCCTTCAATACCCACTGATATTGGATGGCGGGGGTCCAAACTCTTTGATCCCCTCATATGTAAGCTACTATTAATACTTTAACCCGGCTACATAGGACTGTATCCCTGCTAAATCAGACTACTTAGACGAGGGTAAAGTCACCTTCAAAAGAGGGGCCTACCACATTATGCATTAATAACTTAATTAATTATATTTTAATAATCCGACGCTTTAGGATTGTATCCTTGCTGACTCAAACTACTGGGTTGAGGGTAACGTCACCTTCAAAAGAGGGGCCTACTACAATAACTAAGATAAACTCTTAAAAAGTGCAAAAGTGCGGAAATAATCAAAGGTTACACTACACACGAGTCGGATCCAAGTGATTCGTCTTGTCTATCTGTTTTTATTTTTATTTTATCTTTCATCATTTTAGTTAGTTTTATTTTTCTAGTTTTAAAAAATCTTTTTCTAAACTTTTGATTTGATTAGACGTTGAGGATAAACCGGTACTAAAAGCTCTTGTGTCCTTGGACGACCTCGGTATCTTACCAACACTATACTACGCTCACGATGGGTGCACTTGCCCATATGTGTGTTTAGTGTTAGTAAATATCGTGTTTTATAAATTTAAAACTTGGCTAAAAAGTGTAAAAGGGCTTAAAATATACATTAAACACCTAACACACCGTACACATCAAGTTTTTGGCGCCGCTGCCGGGGACACAAGGATTTTAAGAAAGTTAGGAATCAACGACCTAATCGTTTTTCTTACTTTTCTATTTTTTTAGGATTTTTCTTAGATTTTTCAGTTTCTGCAGAGCTCAGCACGGGCCGTGCCGGTAGGACACGGGGTCGTGCTCAACGTTGTTACTGGTAGTTTTTATTTTCCGAGTTACAGTGAGTTGAGCACGGGGCCGTGTCGGTGCAGAACGGGGCCGTGTTGAACTCCCCAGTAACAGGGATCCGGAAAACAATTATTGCATCTCCGACCACGGGCCGTGTTCACCTGAGCACGGGGCCGTGGTGAACCTTCTGACCAACTTTCTTTTCTGTTTTTATTGCAGGACTTGGAGCCCAGGTGCCACATCTGAACCTTCTACGTAGTGTATGAGCTCCAGTTCTAGTAGAGACATAAAAGAACCCCTAGAAGAACCCGAACGCTTTCTCAGAAAAAGACTTAAAGCTAAAAACCAAGAGAAACTTTCGGGGAACCCACTTCCAATGGCGGACCAACGTACCCTCATGGATTACCTACGACCCACTGTAGGTAATCTCGTCGCCTCTATCAATGCACCGAATGTCGAAGCCAACAACTTCGAACTTTCGACCGCATTTGATACAAATGCTTCAAAACTCCGCAACCTTCCATGGGCTTGCGGACGAGGATCCCCATCTACATATCACTAATTTCTTAGAAATATATGATACTTTTTGGATCAATGGAGCATCAAACGATGCCATCCGCCTTCGAATGTTTCCATTTTCACTAAAAGACCGGGCTAAGGCTTGGCTTAATACCCTCCCAGTTGGCTCGGTAAACACCTGGGATGAACTAGCCCAAAAGTTTCTATATAAATATTTCCCTCCTGCTAAAACGGCTAAATTAATGACTGAAATTAATACATATTCACAAGAGGATGGGGAATCTTTATATGAAACTTGGGAAAGGTTCAAGGAGCTACTAAGAAAGTGTCCTCATCACGGTCTTGCGGTATGGCAACAAGTATCCACTTTCTACAATGGGTTGTTGCCACACACAAGACAAACACTTGACTCTAGCTCCGGGGGACTTTTAGGTAATCGTCGCCCAAATGAAATTTATAATCAAATTGAGGAAATTGCTCAAACCAATTTTCAGTGGCACACTCCCCGAGGCAATAAATCCATTGCCCCGGGCACCCATAAGGTTGATGAAAGCACTTCCTTGCAAGCCCAAATCGAGGCCCTCTCTTCTAAAATCAAAAAGTTAGAAATGGCAAAAACGGTCTCGGTTATGGCTTGCGAGGTGTGTGGTGGGCCACATGAAAATTGGAGTTGTATGAAAAAATGGATAATCAAACAGAGTCGGTAAACTATATTGATAATAGACCTAGGCCGTCAGGTCCTCCAACGGGTACCTACAATCAAGGATGGCGTAACCACCCTAACCTTGGTTGGAGAGAACCCGACAATAGTAGTAACCAACAAAATCTAAACCAACGAACAAACTTTCAACAACCACGAAACGAGTCACAAAATTTCTCTCAACAACAAGGGGGATGAGAAAGGCTTGAAGAAACTGTATCTCGCCTCATCTCCGACACCGAAAAGAAAAACTCGGATCGATTTCAACAATTGGAATCGAATTTTAGAAATCAATAAGCTAGTATCCAAAACGTTGAAAAAAAATTAAATCAACTAGCTCAAAATTTCGCCGAGAGACCACAAGGCGCGTTACCTAGTAATACCGAAACCAACCCAAAAGTGCAAGTACATCTCATCACACTGAGAAACCATATCGTGGGTCCCGAGGAAGCTCCATTACCTTCAACTGATAAGAGCCAATCTAACCAAACCACACCCCAACAAGAGACGGCCTCTACACCAATTCAAGAGCCCCCTAAGAATCCTCCGGTTCCATACCCCGGTCGGTTAATTCGTCAAAAGACCAATGAGCAATTCGCGAAGTTCGAAAATTTGCTAAAACAATTGCATGTTAATATTCCATTTATCGAAGTCCTAACTCAAAAGGCTAAATATGAAAAATTTATGAGGGACTTCCTCACTCATAAAAGAAAAATTGAATCATTGCAATTAGTTAACTTAGGCGAAGAATGCTCCGCCTTGCTACTCAACAAACTCCCGCAAAAGAAGCTTGACCCCGGAAGTTTCACAATTCCTTGCTCGATTGGGGAATCCCCCATTCGTAATGCACTAGCCGATCTCGGGGCAAACATCAACCTCATGCCTTCATCAATGTTCAGCCGACTCGGCTTAGGGAAAACAAGCCCTACAAAAATAAGCATACAACTCGCCGACAGATCCGTCAAATATCCATAAGGTATCGCTGAAAATCTATTGGTCAAAGTCGGCGAATTTGTCTTTCCGGCCGACTTTGTCATACTAGATATAGAGGAAGATACCGAAGTACCACTCATCTTAGGGAGGCCATTCCTAGCTACGGCTCAAGCAGTGGTGGATATGAATGATGGAACATTGACAATAGGAATTGGGGACAAGGAAATGAAGTTTGGAGTTGGGAAAAGAGTAGAAGATGACGACCCGGTCAATTACATGAAGGTCATAGACTCAAGTTTGGATGATGCTCTCCGACGGTGCAACATGGGATGCAAAACATCCCACTTGGGTGACATATGACCAGACTTTGGGTCTAGCCAAGGACCCTTATAAACGTGGCGCACCACGGAGGCATTCCGCGAAACTATCCTTAGTTTAGATTAAATTTTTTTTTATGTTTTCTAGTTTAGTTTTAATTTTCAGGAATAAAACACACTTGGGATGGTGAAGGATACTAAGGGAAACTTGCACCAGCACCCCATGCACAAAAACAGGGCCATCCGTGTAAGGCCCGCATTCGCATCTAGTAGGAATGACATCTCAATTACACTAGAAACATAAACTTTTAAAAATGTCCAAACTTTTCACCATTTATAGGAAAATAATTAATAACATTGATGCGAAATTTTAACAAAATTTGGGCATGACCCGTCCATACGACGAGCGTATTCCTGTTTTAACCATCACTTATATAAAAGAAAACTACAACCCGTTTGACGGACGCGACCAAAAGCATAACATCAAGTTTGAAAGTATAGCTACTAACAAGGTTAAACACAACAAGTATTTTGACCCATAATACTACTACAAAATAGCGGAAGCGCTTGAATGTCATGGCATATGCGTGTGTTCACTCCAACTTGCCAAGTCGCATAAGATGAGGATTTACCTACATTCAACATAAACAAATAAGTTAGTATTTCGTTACTAACACAATTAATTTAATACACCGATTCGTCTCTATCATGGTTTTGCATCATTCCTTTACATTTCTAACTTTGAACGGTTCATTACTTACTTGCCTCATAATAGAGGTTGAACATAACTTTCATAACATACCCGCTAATAACGGATACTAGTATCATTACATAACTTCCATTCGATTTGTTCATGACGAACAACATATTCTTTACATTCATACATCATACTCCAATCCGAGAAAAACGGATCGAGTAGACTTTCATACATTACATACTTAACATCCCATACCCGGTTCAACTAAAAGAACCGGATATGATGCATTATCTTTCATAACTTATTCATTCCTCATAATCCGTTTTGACGGATCTTACTTTTACTTTCGAAAAAAAATCATAAATTTCAAACCTCGCAATTTTAACACAACAACGCAACTCGATTGAGATTACTATGCATAAAACGACAAAATAGAAATAGGGTGTACACTAATGTACCTCGATCTTGTGAATCTTCTGATTTCCTAGTATTGGAACCTTCTTCCTTCACGCCTATAACAACACATCGTTTCGTTTATTTAGTACATCTAAATCTCATTCTTTCACTTTCCAATTTGTGCACATTATTCATACAAGCATTTCATCAAACACTTGGTGGTCATCAAATTTACAAACATCGTTTACAAACATATAAAGCATGAATTTCTACTAGTTCATCCTATATCTCATCAAAACTCAATCAAAATTCATACCTCTCTTTTATCCTACATAATTTTCTAAGATTCAAGCATTACAACCTCATCATATTTCAATATTCCATAGGATTATAATCACTATGATCTTCCTATTCATAACACAATTTCACAAAGTGGGTTTTTACTACAATCTTTCATATAACCTAGAATCAAACATGATTCTTGTTCTAGAAGGAAATCCTAACTCAGATTTCTCACATTCAAACACAAGAATTCATGATTGGGTTGAACCCTTCATCCAACAATTCATGATTTCAGAAATTAAACTTACCACTTCTGAAATTGAGGTTAGCTACTCGAAATTAGGACTCATGCAATAGATTTTTCCCTTAGATTCAGGTTCAATTCTTGATTTCTTGAAGTTAGGGTTTCACCCCTTTTCCCTGCTCTCTTGTTCGATCGACCAGAACCCAAATGTGGGTGTTTGGTTTTAAATTTTTGTTTATTAATTAAAACATTTTAGTTTATTACTTACACATTGAACCCTCCCACTTAGAAAGAGTGTTCAATTTAGGCTTTCCCATAAACTAACTTATCATTTTGTCATATTTCATTAACCATGTTAAATTCTTTGTTTATTTTCACTTATTATTATACTAAACCAATTTTGGGGTGTTACAATCCTACTAATTTTTCTTCATTACAGCAAGTTCAGCACGGGGTCGTGCTCACACAACACGGCCCGTGCTCAACCATCTGCAGAAAACTGCCCAGTTCAGGTAACTGGACACGGGCCGTGCTCACCCAGCACGCCCCCATGTCCAGGCTTCTGTTTCTTTTACTCAATTTATGTTACTGGCGATCTGAACACGGGGCCGTGCCCGGACACCACGGGGTCGTGTCTAGAAGCCCAGTAACATAAAAGTTTGCCTTTTCACACCTTTTTACACGTTCAATCAACCTAAAAACTTTTTTTTGGGACACATTGAGGACAATGTGTAATTTAAGTGTGGAGGGGATGCTAAAACCTTGAATTTTGCAAGTCCTAATTACAAGCCTTACACAAAACTCTATTGGAACCGCTAAACACCCCAATTTTTTTCAAAACTCTTTCATTTTTCTTGCTTGTCTAGGTTTAAATTGGGAATTTCAGATTTCTAAAAATGTGATATTTTTACAAATTTACAACTGATAGCGTTGTGATAAAAAGAACCAACATAAGAAAATTATGAAACGGCATGACAAACCTAGTTAAAATTTGATTATATATACTTGATCACATAAAAACCCATTCCCACAAAAAGTGAGTTTTGAGCCTTTATTGAGCATACAAATACACATCTTTAAACTAAATGCTCATTTTTCGTTTCTTGTGTGAATAGTTGCTTGGTTCTTACGACTCTAGAACTTGCCACGACGATACATTCTCGGTCCTTACCAACTTAAACCCGAGTAAGTAAATGATGGAGGCATTAGGACTAACCCCTTTTTATTTCTACACCATTATTTTTCTTTTTTTACCACCTACCCAAAATCCGCCTAGTTAACCCCTTTGAGCCTAAACCTTTTCATTTCTTAACCCAAAACAAACACCCTTTTTACCCACCAAAACACTTTTTCTTTTTAAACCCTTTATTTTAGTAACAAAGCTTGGTTTTTGTGTGACTTTCTTATGTTAAAAAAAAAGGATAAAGAAGAAAAGAAAAATGAAGTTTGCAATAAACAAACAAAGCTCACAAGAAGAAAGCTTGTTTGAATAATACTTCATTGGAATAAAAAGTCACAAAAACAATATGTTTTGCAAAAACCGACGCTTTTTACGCCTTTTCGCCCTTTTCTACTAACCATTAACCCAACCACCTACCTTTAACCCAAGCCTAACCCTTCACCCAAAAAGTCCTCTTGATATTTACAAAGGTATATAGTTTAAAAGGAGGAGGATTGATTGCTTGGCAAGCTTATGATAGAAGTAAGTTCCATGCCGCTCTCGAGTGTTTCACAAAAATACATCTTTGGCCGAGTGTTGTGTCACACCCCTTTCTGCGGCGGAAGCACGAGGTGTGATCATGAAAGGTTCTCATTGCATACGAAAGGTAAACATACTATATGCTCAAAATAACTTCAAACATTACATTACCAAAACATAAGTCAAGTGTTTACAACACGTGATAGCATATTGTCTTAAGAGTTACAACTTTATTTAGCGAAAATAAAACATAGCGACATCCATGAGCATAAGTAAGACCGCGCGCACATCCACCTTTAATTACCTGAAATACATGTGAGTTTTGGAAAAACATCAACATAATGTTGGTGTGAATTCATGCAGTTTTTGTATTGAACGTTTGTATACTTTGTATGAAAAACATGGTATGTATTTTGTTTCAAAACGCGTATTCATGAATGAGTCAAGTATCTCTATATGTATCAAGTGTTAATGGGTTGCAAAGCCATTAACATGTGACACGACATAGGAAGTCACCAAACCATAGGCATTTTTCTATAGTCGATTCACGACTGAGACACAAAAACACTACTTGGTTCTAGTTGTCACCAAGAGTGGGGCTGCCCTGAAACCCATTAGATCTAACCTTTTGTTCTGCGGTCTTAGTATGTACACGATTAATGGTGCTTATGGTACCCTATTCGTGACACGATTTCTCGTATCAATTCTTGGCACTAGTTTTCGCCAAGAGTACTTCTCGTTTCAGTACACAACATACCAATTTGGAAATATTAAAGTATTTGTAACATGTATTTCACCCCCGAGTTATAAAACTAAAAAAAGTTAAAAGAAAAGGGGGAGCATGAACTCACAACTTTGCGTTCCTGTGCGTCGTAAACTTCACCGGATTTGCTTAATTAACGTCGTAACCTATACGCGTTTTCTTAACGTTAGTCACTAGACTTGCGTCACACAAGTACAGTCACTCTCTTTTGTGTATATTTTCTTGTGTTAAAAATATTTTATATTTTTAACTAAATGTCTTACTTATATTATTTTCTCAAAAATAAATATAAGCTTTTTGTATTTTGCACTTTGCACCCGAATTATGTATCTTGTATGTTGTATGTGTATGTTTGTATGTTTACTCGTTACGAGTATCTCCAAGTCATATTATTTTTACTCTAAAAATAATATATACCTAGTTCACAAAATAATCACATAATCACACAAGCGATAAATATATATTCTGAATATATATTTAACAAGTTTTATTTATGAAAATCCACCTCCGATGTTTGGAAATTTTGTAATAAAAATCATGGCGAAGTTTGTATGGAAAACAAGTAAAAAATATAACACTTGTCACCAAAAATATTGTAAGTGTTATTTTCTGGAAAAATTTCGCCAGAGTTTCCTCTGTAACTGGAAGTGGCCACGCTTACTAGCGTATCATTTTCTTTTAAAATTCAACCAATCAATTTTTCCATCATCAAAATACCATCTTCAAATATCAAACTAGTCAAAATAAACACAAATCGCATACACGTGAACTTGCAAGTTGTGTAAAATTATGTAGTAACTCTTCAACACATTTAGTAGGTTTTTCCATCTCTAAAAATAAAGTCGGTTTCTTGGAAATCTTATTTTTAAAGAATATGAAGTTTTACAACTTCTAGTCGGTTTTTGCGAAAATTATTTCTTTGTTAAAACTTTTGTTACACTAGTGTCCACACACTTGTTTGTTCACAAAAACACCTCTATTTCATGAAAGATCCGGTTTTAAAACATGGTTTCGTCTTACCATTGGTTTTTCGAAAATACCACTTGTAGATCTTTAGATCTACTAGTTTAGAACTTCATTTTACAAGAAAAATTCATTTTACGCAAGTTCATGTTATTATGTAGTAGTGTTCATCATCTTGCCCTTTTTATACTTTAACATACACTAGTCCATGCTCTATGAACATAACCTAGCCGGGTTAGATGACGATCCGAACTACTACTAGCATTAAACAACACAAAATAATCATCACAAAACAAGTTTAACAAGTTTTACACCATTACTTTCCTTTTATCCATTAAGTTCATCATTTTACAAGACTTTTAGTTGGTGATCTTTAGTGTTTATGATTTTTAGCCATTAAATCATCTATTAACCATCATAAACGAGAACAAGAAGATGTTTAGAAGCACTTACTACTAGCACAAGGCTAGGGGAGTTCAAGAGGACAAAAGAGGTGGATAAAAGCAAATGAAGAAAGTCCTTCAAGATCCGCTTGCACCGAGCTTCGTTAGTGGCCTTCTTACTCCTCAATATCACCTTGGAATGGATGGATGAGTTGGAAAATGAGGGTGGCGGTGGTGCTTGGTTGGGCCGAGAACAAGGGGGGAAGAGAGGGAAGTGAAGATGGAGTGATGGAATGGTGGTATTTATAGACCTTCCATATAGCATATTCCTAGCATATTCCTGGCATATTCCTGGCATATTCCTGGCATATTCCTGGCATATTCCTGGCATATTCCTGGTATATTCCTGGCATATTCCTGGCATATTCCTGGTATATTCCTGGCATATTCCTGGCATATTCCTGGTGTATTCCTGGCATATTCCTGGGTTTGCTGCGTTGTCTGCGTTTTGCAGTGTAAGCATTGTGTCGCGTAGGAACACACGGTACGCGCTTAAACTTGAAAAAATAACGTTTTTAAGCGTTTTAATTTATTTTTCAACACGAACCTGATTAAAATAAAATTTTAATCATAACAGAATATTTGTGGGATTAAATATTATCCAGGCGGCCGCCAACGTTCGTTTCGCAGTTTTGTCGTAATTAGTTCTTTAGTTCAAATAAACATGATTTCGCCATACCGAATCCTTCGAAAATTATTTCTAAGTTATGTAAGGGATATTTAGGGTATATTTGGCTTACGTCACAGTTCTGGAGTGTACGTCGCGTTAAACTGATTGCGTTTAAGCACCAGTTTGCGTATAACCTTCCAGAAAGTGATTTAAAGCTTGAAATCGGTATCGAATCAAATTGTTCGGTTGTTCGGTTAGATACCGATTCGTTAAAGTGCTTAATAAGCATTTAAAGTGTCGTTAGTGTTATTTTTAGTGACACAAAGAATTCCCGTCACTTAGGGAAATATTCTGGATGATAAAACGACATCTCTGCACAATATTTATGTTGTTAAAAGCTGAATTGTGCTGAATTTAATAAAGTTCTGCACTTAAAGTGTGTTTCGGGTGCCTTTTAGTGCGTGCTTTAGCTTTCGCAAAGACCATAAATTAAACCCTTATATGTACTCTTGGGTTTTAATGTACCTTTGTCGTAGGACCTACACCTAGGCCTCAATTCTAATGTCTGACTGCTTTCTACAGTTCCGTTGACACAGTGTGTCTTACCGGTGAGTTTACTAATATTTCTGACGCAACGCTCTCGATTGCATGAAGCAATATTTTGTAGTATACAACGTGCATGAATTCACTTGCTTAGCATCTAATCAGTCAATGTTGACATTTAAACACATAATTGCAGTCATTAAATAATAATTAAAGTGTACGAAAGTTACCGGTTTGTGCCAGTTGTCACAGTCTCCCCCCGTTAAAAGAATTTCGTCCCGAAATTCAGGCTGAACTAACTCTCGCAGGAGTCTTCTTGAATAGGTGGGGATACTTTTCTTTGAACTGGTCTTCACGTTCCCATGTATACTCGGGCCCGTGCTTAGAGCTCCAACGTACTTTGACAAGTTTCACACTGCTCCTCCTGGTCTTGTTGACTTTCCAGTCGGTAACCTCAACGGGTTGTTCTGTAAATCGGAGGGCTTCATCGATATGCACTTCATCCATCGGGATGATCACGCTTTCTTGTGTTGGACTCTTCTTCAGGTTGGATACATGAAACGTATCATGTACTCCATTAAGTTCTTCCGGTAACTCCAACTTGTATGCCAGAGTACCAATTCTTTTCAATATTCTGAATGGTCCGATGTATCGTGGATTCAGCTTTCCACGCTTTCCAAATCTGACTACGCCCTTCCATGGTGAGACTTTTAACAACACTTTGTCTCCCACCTTGAATTCTACCGATTTTCTTTTCGGATCAGCGTAGCTCTTTTGTCGATCTCGAGCCGCCTTAATGCGCTCTCGGATCTGCGCAATCTTGTCGGTTGTTTCTTGTACAAGTTCAGGACCAACCATACGTTTATCTCCGGCATCTGCCCAACATAAGGGCGATCGGCATTTGCGGCCATACAGAGCTTCGAACGGCACGGCTTTTATGCTCGTATGATAACTGTTATTGTAGGAAAACTCAACTAAAGGTAGATGAGTATCCCAGCTGCTGCCTAGATCCATGACACATGCGCGAAGCATATCTTCTAACGTTTGTATAGTCCGTTCGCTCTGGCCGTCTGTTTGCGGATGGAATGCCGTGCTCAGATCTAACTGAGATCCAAAGGCTTCCTGAAATGATTGCCAGATTCTTGAGACAAAGCGTCCATCTCTGTCTGAAATGATTGAGATTGGCACTCCATGTCGTGCCACAATTTCCCTTAAGTATATCTCTGCAAGCTTTCCAGTGCTATCCTTCTCTCGGATTGGTAGGAAATGCGCAGACTTCGTCAATCGATCAACTATTACCCATATCATATCGTGCCCTCTCGGGGTCCTGGGTAATTTTGTTATGAAGTCCATCGAGATTTGTTCCCACTTCCACACGGGAATCTCTGGTTGTTGTAGTAGACCGGACGGTTTCTGATATTCGGCCTTAACCTTAGCACAGGTTAGGCATTTTCCAACATAGACAGCAACGTCGCTCTTGAGTCTCGGCCACCAATAATATTCTTTCAAGTCTTGATACATCTTGTCCGACCCTGGGTGGATCGAGTATCTTGACTTGTGCGCTTCATCAAGGATGACTTCTCGTAGGCCACCATTGAGCGGAACCCAAATGCGCTTTTTAAAGTATAAGGCTCCCTCTTCATTTGGCGCCATGTACTTCAATGCACCCCGGAGGTATTCAGCTTTGCGATTTTCCACCTTAAGGGCTTCTTGTTGTGCGTCACGAATACGTGAAGTGAGGTTCGATCGGATAGTCATTTCCAATGCTCGAACCCGTAGGGTCTTAACTCTTTCCTTTCGGCTCAACGCGTCTGCTACAACGTTTGCCTTTCCAGGATGGTACTTAATCTCACAGTCATAGTCATTCAGCAGCTCGACCCATCGTCGTTGGCGCATATTCAGTTCCTTCTGATCAAATATGTGTTGTAAACTTTTGTGATCTGTGAAGATTGTACATCGAGTACCATATAAATAGTGTCGCCAGATCTTCAAGGCGAATACCACTGCTCCCAGCTCCAGGTCGTGAGTGGTATAGTTTCTTTCGTGCACCTTCAATTGCCTTGAAGCGTAAGCGATGACTTTTTGGCGTTGCATGAGCACGCAACCCAAGCCTTGTCGTGAAGCGTCACAGTATACCACGAAGTCTTCCGTGCCTTCGGGTAATGATAGTATCGGTGCATCGCATAGCTTGTTTTTAAGTAGCTGGAAGGCTTCTTCTTGTTTGTGACCCCAGTCGTATTTCTTGTCTTTCTGTGTAAGGGTCGTTAGCGGTTGAGCTATCTTTGAGAAATTCTCGATGAATCGCCGATAATAGCCTGCTAAGCCCAAAAATTGACGAACTTCAGTTGGGGTCTTGGGAGCTTCCCAATTCTTTATTGCTTCTATCTTGGACGGGTCTACATGAATGCCCTTTTCATTCACAACGTGACCAAGAAATTGTACTTCACGAATCCAGAATTCGCATTTCGAGAACTTTGCATAAAGTTTCTCTTTCTTCAGTAGTTACAGAATAGTTCTGAGATGTTGCTCATGTTCTTCTTTCGTTCGCGAGTAAATCAGGATATCATCGATAAATGCAATCACGAATTTATCGAGATATGGTTTACATACGCGGTTCATCAGATCCATAAAGACCACTGGTGCGTTCATCAGTCCGAATGGCATAACAAGAAACTCGTAATGCCCATAGCGTGTTCTGAATGCAGTCTTTGGTACGCTCTCTTCTTGGATCCTTAACTGATGATATCCATATCGAAGGTCGATCTTGGAATAGTAGCTTGATCCTTGCAACTGATCAAATAAGTCATCAATCCTCGGTAGTGGGTACCGATTTTTGATAGTGAGCTTGTTTAGTTCTCTGTAATCGATGCACATTCGCAGAGTTCCATCCTTCTTCTTCACGAACAATACTGGAGCTCCCCAAGGCGAGAAGCTTGGCCTTATGAATCCTTTATCCAACAACTCCGGGAGTTGTGTGGATAATTCTTGCATTTCGGATGGTGCAAATCGATAGGGGGCCTTGGCTACAGGAGCGGCTCCTGGAACCAAGTCTATACGGAATTCGACTTGTTGTTGCGGAGGTAGTCCTGGCAGATCTTCAGGGAACACATCAGGAAATTCCTTCACCACAGGAATGTCTTCGAGTTTCGGCTCCACAACCTTCTTATCTACAACGTGTGCTAGGAAAGCAACACATCCTTTCCTTAAGCACTTATGTGCCTTCATACAACTGATGATTCTTAGAGGCGCCTTTCGTCTTTCTCCATGTATGATGAGAGTTTCATCATTCGCCAGAGGGATGCGAATGATTTTCTCATGACAAATGACTTCAGCTTTGTTCTTGGACAACCAGTCCATTCCGACCACTACATCGAAGCTACCTAATTGAATAGGTAAAAGGTCGATGCTAAATCTTCGTTCACCAAGTTCTAGCGTGCAGCCCCTAACAACTTTGCCCGATTCAACAAGTTTACCATTGGCTAGTTCTATGGAATAAGGAATTTCTAATCTACTAGATTCTATTCCAAGTATGCGTTTAAATTCCACAGACATGAAGCTATAATCGGCGCCAGTGTCGAATAATATGGATGCAAAGTGATTGTTAATGAGGAACGTACCGTTGACCACATTAGGGTCCTCGCGTGCATCCCTTGCTCCTATTACAAATGCTCGGGCCTGAGCATTGTTTCCTTCTGGGAAATCCTTCATGAAATGATCTTTGCTTCCACATCTGAAGCATCCTTGGTTTCGCCCATTTCCATTGCCAACACCATTTCCATTTCCACCATTGTTTCTATTATCAGCCCCATTACGATTTCCATTCCCGTTCCTCTTACTCCAACAGTCTTCAGTGCGGTGACCCAACTTTCCACACTTGTCACACTTTGAGATGCGACAAACTCCCTCGTGATGGCGTTTGCACCGATGGCATTTGGGCAAGGTGCCCAGGTATCCCTTAGCTGGAGCGTCGTTCATGGCTGCAAGCGATTTCGCCTCCTGAGGCGGGTTGGGGCCACGCTTCTTGTTGGAACCCTTGTTGTTACGAGTTGCTTGATTCAAGTTTGCATGTTTCCTTTTCTTGCCACCGGACGACTCAGCATGCATCTCGGCATTTTCTGTTGGGTTCAGTGATAGCTTCTTCATTCGAACACAATCTTCAGTAAGGCTGACAGCCAGAGTTACAGCCTCGGTGATTGTTTGAGGTTTGGCCGAAGTTACCATGCCGCGAAACTCTGGGGCCAGTCCCCAAATGTAACGTTCAACACGCTTAAATTCGGGAGTCACCATGTAGGGAAGCACTCTGGACAGATCATGGAACCTTCGAGTATAACCATTAATGTCAGCACCTTCCATGGTCAAGTGCCAGAATTCCGTCTCCAACCTTTGGAGTTCAGCACGAGAGCAGTACTTCTCTCTCATTCTTTCCTTTAGTTCATCCCAAGTTAGGCCATAAGTGGCATCATCGCCTAGGGTTTGGACTTGCAGGTTCCACCAAGTCAAAGCTTCATCGACAAATAACCCAGTAGCAAAGGTGACTTGTTGATCCGCGGTACACTTGCTCATGCGGATAGTGGCCTCAGTCTTCTCCGTCCAACGCACAAATGCTACCGCTCCTCCAGTGCCATCGTAGTTCATTGGTTTGCAGTCGAGGAACTGCTTGAAGGTGCAGCCTGTAATTAACCCAACCAATTCACAGATGAGCAATTGAAGAAATAATGAAGCAAGGGCCGTTCATAAATTTCTCCATGCCTAGCAAATTGTCTTAAGGTTACCTTGGGCTGCGTTTCCTCCTGACGAATCTCCATGTCCGTTACGCCTAGTATTGCTTGGCCCTCCACTGTCTTGGGTACGGTTCGCCTCGTACTGGGCGATAGCAGCAGAGATCCTCTCTTCCAGTAGAGCGTCCAGCTCTTCAGCAGTTCTTGGCAGTGGGGGAGGAGGGGGTTGATCACCACCTCGAGCATTCACAGCTCTCCTGGGTGCCATGTTCTGATAGAACATAACACGACAGGGTTAAATATTTGTTTGATGTCGTCACACTAGACAGTAGTATCATATATATTCACAGGTATATATACCACATAAGTGACATCAAACAACTTTTACTCTAGCAGAGTACTTAGTGGGCTTGCACTGAGGGAATCTATACATGACAAGACTTGCTGTGATTTCTGTGCGCTGAATTCCATAATTATGTATGCATCCATAATTACGTAACTCCTTGCACGGTCCGCACAGTTCGTTTCATCCTCGTATTTCTTCCTTCAGATGGGCCATCGCTTTCAGATAAAGTCACGTATACTTGTGACATTCTACTTCTAGTATATGCTAATTATCACACATAATTGCAAGTAATTTCTAGTCAACGACAAGTGCTACTCAAGTGCACTCTAAGTCTCATAGTGTCTTTTCTAGACTCATGTAAACAGTTCCAGGCAGTGGATGTCGCGGGACGTTTTATGCAATGAAAACTTTTTGAAAAAGTGTTTTCGTGATAGGATCCTAGAGATTGTAGACTAGACTCGAGAAGAAATCCTGGTTCACTACAATCGCAGCTCTGATACCAATCTGTCACACCCCTTTCTGCGGCGGAAGCACGAGGTGTGATCATGAAAGGTTCTCATTGCATACGAAAGGTAAACATACTATATGCTCAAAATAACTTCAAACATTACATTACCAAAACATAAGTCAAGTGTTTACAACACGTGATAGCATATTGTCTTAAGAGTTACAACTTTATTTAGCAAAAATAAAACATAGCGACATCCACGAGCATAAGTAAGACCGCGCGCACATCCACCTTTAATTACCTGAAATACATGTGAGTTTTGGAAAAATATCAACATAATGTTGGTGTGAATTCATGCAGTTTTTGTATTGAACGTTTGTATACTTTGTATGAAAAACATGGTATGTATTTTGTTTCAAAACGCGTATTCATGAATGAGTCAAGTATCTCTATATGTATCAAGTGTTAATGGGTTGCAAAGCCATTAACATGTGACACGACATAGGAAGTCACCAAACCATAGGCATTTTTCTATAGTCGATTCACGACTGAGACACAAAAACACTACTTGGTTCTAGTTGTCACCAAGAGTGGGGCTGCCCTGAAACCCATTAGATCTAACCTTTTGTTCTGCGGTCTTAGTATGTACACGATTAATGGTGCTTATGGTACCCTATTCGTGACACGATTTCTCGTATCAATTCTTGGCACTAGTTTTCGCCAAGAGTACTTCTCGTTTCAGTACACAACATACCAATTTGTAAATATTAAAGTATTTGTAACATGTATTTCACCCCCGAGTTATAAAACTAAAAAAAGTTAAAAGAAAAGGGGGAGCATGAACTCACAACTTTGCGTTCCTGTGCGTCGTAAACTTCACCGGATTTGCTTAATTAACGTCGTAACCTATACGCGTTTTCTTAACGTTAGTCACTAGACTTGCGTCGCACAAGTACAGTCACTCTCTTTTGTGTATATTTTCTTGTGTTAAAAATATTTTATATTTTTAACTAAATGTCTTACTTGTATTATTTTCTCAAAAATAAATATAAGCTTTTTGTATTTTGCACTTTGCACCCGAATTATGTATCTTGTATGTTGTATGTGTATGTTTGTATTTTTACTCATTACGAGTATCTCCAAGTCATATTATTTTTACTCTAAAAATAATATATACCTAGTTCACAAAATAATCACATAATCACACAAGCGATAAATATATATTCTGAATATATATTTAACAAGTTTTATTTATGAAAATCCACCTCCGATGTTTGGAAATTTTGTAATAAAAATCATGGCGAAGTTTGTTTGGAAAACAAGTCAACAATATAACACTTGTCACCAAAAATATTGTAAGTATTATTTTCTGGAAAAATTTCGCCAGAGTTTCCTCTGTAACTGGAGGTGGCCACGCTTACTAGCGTATCATTTTCTTTTAAAATTCAACCAATCAATTTTTCCATCATCAAAATACCATCTTCAAATATCAAACTAGTCAAAATAAACATAAATCGCATACACATGAACTTGCAAGTTGTGTAAAATTATGTAGTAACTCTTCAACACATTTAGTAGGTTTTTCCATCTCTAAAAATAAAGTCGGTTTCTTGGAAATCTTATTTTTAAAGAATATGAAGTTTTACAACTTCTAGTCGGTTTTTGCGAAAATTATTTCTTTGTTAAAACTTTTGTTACACTAGTGTCCACACACTTATTTGTTCACAAAAACACCTCTATTTCATGAAAGATCCGGTTTTAAAACATGGTTTCGTCTTACCATTGGTTTTTCGAAAATACCACTTGTAGATCTTTAGATCTACTAGTTTAGAACTTCATTTTACAAGAAAAATTCCTTTTACGCAAGTTCATGTTATTATGTAGTAGTGTTCATCATCTTGCCCTTTTTATACTTTAACATACACTAGTCCATGCTCTATGAACATAACCTAGCCGGGTTAGATGACGATCCGAACTACTACTAGCATTAAACAACACAAAATAATCATCACAAAACAAGTTTAACAAGTTTTACACCATTACTTTCCTTTTATCCATTAAGTTCATCATTTTACAAGACTTTTAGTTGGTGATCTTTAGTGTTTATGATTTTTAGCCATTAAATCATCTATTAACCATCATAAACGAGAACAAGAAGATGTTTAGAAGCACTTACTACTAGCACAAGGCTAGGGGAGTTCAAGAGGACAAAAGAAGTGGATAAAAGCAAATGAAGAAGGTCCTTCAAGATCCGCTTGCACCGAGCTTCGTTAGTGGCCTTCTTACTCCTCAATATCACCTTGGAATGGATGGATGAGTTGGAAAATAAGGGTGGCGGTGGTGCTTGGTTGGGCCGAGAACAAGGGGGGAAGAGAGGGAAGTGAAGATGGAGTGATGGAATGGTGGTATTTATAGACCTTCCATATAGCATATTCTTAGCATATTCCTGGCATATTCCTGGCATATTCCTGGCATATTCCTGGCATATTCCTGGCATATTCCTGGCATATTCCTGGCATATTCCTGGCATATTCCTGGTATATTCCTGGCATATTCCTGGCATATTCCTGGCATATTCCTGGCATATTCCTGGCATATTCCTGGTATATTCCTGGCATATTCCTGGTATATTCCTGGCATATTCCTGGCATATTCCTAGTGTATTCCTGGCATATTCCTGGGTTTGCTGCGTTGTCTGCGTTTTGCAGTGTAAGCATTGTGTCGCGTAGGAACACACGGTACGCGCTTAAACTTGAAAAAATAACGTTTTTAAGCGTTTTAATTTATTTTTCAACACGAACCTGATTAAAATAAAATTTTAATCATAACAGAATATTTGTGGGATTAAATATTATCCGGCCGGCCGCCAACGTTCGTTTCGCAATTTTGTCGTAATTAGTTCTTTAGTTCAAATAAACATGTTTTCGCCATACCGAATCCTTCGAAACTTATTTCTAAGTTATGTAAGGGATATTTAGGGTATATTTGGCTTACGTCACAGTTCTGGAGTGTACGTCGCGTTAAACTGATTGCGTTTAAGCACCAGTTTGCGTATAACCTTCCAGAAAGTGATTTAAAGCTTGAAATCGGTATCGAATCAAATTGTTCGGTTGTTCGGTTAGATACCGATTCGTTAAAGTGCTTAATAAGCATTTAAAGTGTCGTTAGTGTTATTTTTAGTGACACAAAGAATTCCCGTCACTTAGGGAAATATTCTGGATGATAAAACGACATCTCTGCACAATATTTATGTTGTTAAAAGCTGAATTGTGCTGAATTTAATAAAGTCCTGCACTTAAAGTGTGTTTCGGGTGCCTTTTAGTGCGTGCTTTAGCTTTCGCAACGACCATAAATTAAACCCTTATATGTACTCTTGGGTTTTAATGTACCTTTGTCGTAGGACCTACACCTAGGCCTCAATTCTAATGTTTGACTGCTTTCTGCAGTTCCGTTGACACAGTGTGTCTTACCGGTGAGTTTACTAATATTTCTGACGCAGCGCTCTCGATTGCATGAAGAAATATTTTGTAGTATACAACGTGCATGAATTCACTTGCTTAGCATCTAATCAGTCAATGTTGACATTTAAGCACATAATTGCAGTCATTAAATAATAATTAAAGTGTACGGAAGTTACCGGTTTGTGCCAGTTGTCACATGTTGAGTGATCCCCCGTAAGGTATCTGAACTTGTATATAAATGGAATTTTAAAAAAGGCATGTTATGCCCTAATAAGTAATTTATCTTATGTAATGTTTTAAATAAATCATGACAAATAGGATTGTAAATAAATAAAATAAAACTTAATAAAGAATCTTGGAAATCCCGACACTCTATGACAAGCCCAAAAACCTTCTCTTCTACCCATTCCATTTGGGAGTGTTAAGCCACATTAAAAAGAGTTTTGCTTGAGGACAAACAAAGATTCAAGTGTGGGGGTATTTGACGTGTGCAAAATGCAACATATAAATTACATCAATTGTGGCATAAAACTAACCATTTTTTAGTACTAATGTTGGAAAAAGTGTGTTTTTGTCTTCCTTTTGTATTTTCAGGATTAAATGAGCTCAAATGAACAAAAGAAACAAAAAGGCAGCTAAATCTAACAAAAATACAAGAAGAGGGATAAACGTGGCATGCCTGACCCCCCGAAAGCATCTTCCCAAGCAAAACAAGAAGACAGAAGGCTGAACACGCCCCGTGCTCAGTGAGCACGGGGGCGTGCCCAAGTGTCTGCAGAAAAGACAAAGCTGTAGAAGCTTCTATCCCCCACCACGGGGGCGTGCCCAGTGGACATGGCGCCGTGGTCAACTCCAAGATTCGCAGAATCTAGGGAAATCTTGATAGTACAGATACGCTTCCGCACACGAGTTCGTGCCCAGCGGACACGGGGGCGTGGTCAACTAATGCAGACAAACTGCAATTAATGAAGAAAAAGAAGGAAGATGGACACGGGGCCGTGCCCGAGCTGCTGTTTAGGCTATAAATAGGGGTGCTTAGCTCATTTGCAAACCATCCCTTAGCACACCACCTCTCTCACACTTCACCCACACTCCACCACCAACACAACACCATCATCCACCACCATCATCCATCATCCATCATAGAGTGTGTGAGTCGTCTCGGGATCCAAGATTGATCATAAGAGTTCTTGACAATCAAAGGCCATGTTTGCCTAAGTCTCTTACATCACTTGGTGAAGAAAAGTGTCTAGTGTAATACTTTTTATTTTTAATCTTTTCACACTTTTTATTTGGTTATGTATTAATGACTTTAATAACTAGTTTCTTATGTTGAAGGTGATTCTTCCTTATCGTTTGTCCGTGGTGTCTTGGCATTATTTTACTGTCTATATAAAATAAAATATTTTCACCATTCATATCTCCACGGTCTGTATGGAGATATGTTGGCTACCTGGTCGGGGGTTAAGGGAACGGTTTGGTAAGAGTCTTGCCTTGTTCAGTGTATAGATCCTGCAAGGACCTGGGTCAAATTTAGTAGGACCTCCTTCAATACCCACTGGTATTGGATGGCGGGGGTCCAAACTCTTTGATCCCCTCATATGTAAGCTACTATTAATACTTTAACTCGGCTACTTAGGACTGTATCCCTGCTGACTCAGACTACTTAGCCGAGGGTAACGTCACCTTCAAAAGAGGGGCCTACCACATTATGCATAAATAACTTAATTAATTATCTTTCAATAATCCGACCCTTTAGGATTGTATCCTTGCTGACTCAAACTACTGGGTTGAGGGTAACGTCACCTTCAAAAGAGGGGCCTATTACAATAACTAAGATAATCTCTTAAAAAGTGCAAAAGTGTTAAAATAATCAAAGGTTACACTACACACGAGTCGGATCCAAGTGATTCATCTTGTCTATCTGTTTTTATTTTTATTTTATTTTTCAGCATTTTAGTTAGTTTTGTTTTTCTAGTTTTAAAAAATCTTTTTCTAAACTTTTGATTTGATTAGACGTTGAGGATAAACCGGTACTAAAAGCTCTTGTGTCCTTGGAGGACCTCGGCATCTTACCAACACTATACTACGCTCACGATGGGTGCACTTTCCCATATGTGTGCTTAGTGTTAGTAAATATCGTGTTTTATAAATTTAAAACTTGGCTAAAAACTGTAAAAGGGCTTAAAATATACATTAAAAACCTAACACACCGCACACATCAATGATTAATGCGATCATGACTAAAATCATCAATATGATGATTATATTTAACATCCATAATGATGTTTTTCCTACGGCCTATATTATATTGTCCAATTGTGACAAGACAATTGTAATCTTTTATGATTCCTTGCACAAGGGGGTGAGCTATGCTCAAATCTCATAGTCTATATGATCATTGTGATCCTGACTAGTATCATCAGTATAATGATCATGATATTAACATCCCTAGTGATGAAGTGCATACGGGCTATACTTTACTCTATTGTCGATAAGACAAAGATAGTGGTGATCTTTATGATCCCCTGTTCAAAGTGGTGGGTTATACCCAAACCTAATAGTCTATATGATCAATGTGATCATGACTAACCTCATCAACATCTTAATCATACTAAACATTCCTAGTGATGTCTCGTCTACGGGCTACATTATATCGTCCATGTGAGACAATGACAGTTGTGACCATTATGGTTCCCTATCCAAAGTGGAAAACTATGCCCAAGTTTCGCAGTCTATATGATTAATGTGATCATGACCAATATCATCAAATACGATGATTATATATAAACATCCATTAGTGATGTCAATTGGTTTACCCTTGTGCCAAAATGAATCGTCTTTCAAGACAATGACAGTTGTAGTCTATGACTCCCTGTCCAAAGGTGAAGAACTATGTCCAAACCTTAAAGCCCCTGATCTAATAAGATTGCGGCTTATAAATTAATGCCCTTGTGACAAACTAACGAGTTATATTTTTTTAAGTCATTCATGACAAGCCAATGTGTTATAATTTGTCGTTCATGACAAGTTAACATATTAAATGTTAACATTCCTTGTGACAGGCCTTTTGTGCCAGATTTGATAAATGTCCTCCGTGACAGGCCTTGGTGCCATATCTTATAACGTCCTTGTGACGAGGCCATTTGTGCCATATCTAAATGTCCTTTGCGACAAGGCCTTAGTGCCATATGATCATTTATGTCCTTCATGACTAGGCTTTATGCCATACCTTTCTACGTCCCTCGCGACGGGCCTCTGAGCCATAGGTATATAGATAAATAATAAAAGTTATGTAAAGCTAGCCTTTAAGCTATTCATAATCGTCCTTGTGACAAAGACAATTGTGACATTTGATCCCCTATCGAATAGGTAGTGGACTCGCTCCAAACCTTAAATGCCATTGATGGTCCTTTTGTGACCTAGGCTAAATATAATGGATATACATTCAAATAACATTCATTAGGAATGTTCAGAACATAATAGCCTATACGGTTCATGGATGCCGTGGCTAATCTATGTCAGGTCATCAGGATGATGACTAATAATTGTTAAATTTGGTGATTAGTACCAAGTTTCGAGTATGGAAAACTCGGATGAGGTAGACAACAGTCGCAATACTATTAATGCGACAAAAGTTAATAATGCTACAAACGTAAACCTCAATATTAATGGAGTTAATCTCCAAGCTATGGTTGACCCAGCAGTTGGAAAGGCCATGGAAAAGGTCATGAAACAATTCAAAGAGCCGAATGCTTCTCGCTCTAACTTCATTCAAAACCACGTTCAATTGCTCATGAAAAGAGCTTTGTTCACACTTCGAATGTGAAGGATGGACCAAAGGAGGAGGATAACTCCTAGAAATCTAAGAAAAAGAGCAAGTACGGGCTTAATAAGGAACAACAAAAGTTCAGTAAGAAGCCTATATGTAAGAGCTGTTATAAAAGACACTAAGGACAATGTTGAATAGACCAAAGCAGTGTGGCATCTGCAAAGGAATTGGTCATCAGTCCCATGAAGGTAGGGACATAAAGAATGCAGTCTGTTACGGTTGTGGTGAGAAAGGCCACATCAGAACTAGATGCCATAAAGCTGCCAAAGAAGGTGCAGCTAAGCCTGGAAAGGCTAAGAAAGGAAATGCCTGAATTCACCTGATAAATGTCAAGAGGCAGTACATGATGTCGTCAAGTACATTCCTTACCATTATCAATGATAATTCCTGCTAAGTGTCCTGTTTTTAATACAGGCAATAATAAGTCTTTCATAGACCATAAGCTTAGCGAACTTTTGATGATATTCATAAGAACTCCAGATTCTAAGTAAGGTAGAACCTACCAATGAAACCTTAGAGACTGTTTCTTCTCTTTCTCAGCGATGAATCTTTCTGAAAAATCTAAGAGTACTCTTTCTTTGAATAGAGTACGACAATATATGTTATTTTAATTATTTTCCTCATTGATTTTATCAACTGGGAGTGCCAACTATGTATGATAAAAGCATCATATGAGGTTTGACGTAACCTAGTGCGTCCCATAGATTGCTTCCATGCCTGATCAGTATGGAGGTTTAATGCATGGAACCACTAAGATATACCAATGGTTATATTGTACTAAAGTCAACTAGTGGTATTCAAAGAACATATCCATAGTAGAAATGCCTAAGCAGGCGCCTCTACTTAAGGCATCCGTGCACTCGTAAAACAGATGTGTCAATTGCATGGCACAAGTGACGGTAAGTGGACCAAGGTCAAAGATTGAGCTACCTCTATCATATTTGGATAACTTGATTTCTTCTCAGTAGAACTACCCTGTTCTACCCCTGAGGGGCAAAGTGAAGTTAGGATTGACATCCTATTAGGAGTTGTATCTGTTACAGAAGCTCCATATCGGTTAGCATCAACGGAAATGAAAGAACTAAGGGCTAACCAGATGAGTTTATGAAGAAAGGCTTGTACAGCCTAGTTCATCATCTTAAGAGCTCCGATTATTGTTGATAAGGGAAAGCACGATACAATACACTTGTGCATTGGTTATTGCAACCTAACTAGGAAACGATTAAGAATCGTTATTAGTTGCCCAGGATCGTCGATTTGTTCGACAAACTAGGAGAGTAGATGATTCCTTAAGATTGATTTGGGTAGTAGTTGGAAAGACTATCTCACCTTAATTAAGTTCTCCATAACCAGTAGCATTATATAAGCATCAAGGCTGCTCCTTTGGAGACCTTGTTTGGGAGAAAATGTCAACGCCCGTTGTTGGGCAAGAGTTTGGAAAATCCCAATTATCATAATCTGAGAATTTTCTTAAAGACGACGGATAAGATAATATGAATTCGTAATTGCTTAAAAGCTGCCAGTAATCGGCAGAAGAACAATGCGAACAAGAGGCGCAAATCTCTTAAAGTTCCAAGTAGGGAACAAGACTCTATTGAAAATACCAACATGGAAGGGTACCATATATTTCGGAATAAAGGGCAAGTTAATCCATGGATATATGAAATCATTCGAGATCATCGAACGCGTCGGCAGTATAGCTTATAAGCTAAACTTGCCTAAGGAGCTTAGTTGAATTCACAATGTGTTCCACATCTTTAACTTAAAGAAATGCCTAGCTGATAAATCACCAGCAATGTCTCATAAAGACGTATAGATTGAATAAAGTCTGAGGTTTATTGAAAGACCTATATCGATCAAGGATCGACAGGTTAAAAAGCTCTGAAGGAAGCTCATGCCTATAATTAAAGTTAAATGAGATGCCCGTAGAGGCCCTGAATGTACGTAGGAAATTGAGTCCACTATGCGAAAGAAGTACCCTCACTTATTCTAGTAAATCTCGGGGTCGAGATTTCTTTCAAGGGGGTGAGGATGTAACACCACGTAAAAACGTGTCCAATTATGTGAAGACACGTGTCCCAAACCCTAATCATGAGAAAGGTTGGGTTTGGAGGACTAAAGTTGTAAAAACGATCAAAATATGGAACCGAAGGAACTAAAAGTGTCATCACGCCAAACTTGTGCCTCTGAATGACCATACACGAAGAATATATTCTTAAAAGAGTAATAAATTGGATATAAGAAGCCGTTTATGAAAATAATCGAAATATTATAAACTACAGGGGTTAAACTTGTCAACATGTTAATTCTTACCCCTGAGTGACCTTTTAACGAACCCGAGACTTCGTAATATTCAAATATACTCCCAAGAATAAGTGATATCAGTTTCACATGGTTTCGAGATCGTTATGCGCAAACTTTCAAGAAGAAGGGTTAAAAGCGTCATAATCTACGTAAGTTTGCATTTACGCGCATATCTTACGTTCTGACCACACTTGGACATCCAAAATTTTTGTAGACACTAAAATATTTTTATTTTAGTAATCGGCATGCAAAAAAAAATACAATTCGTCGCTTAATTTGGATCGTTTTCGCGTCCGTTCGAGTTTCATTGTAATTAGACGAATAACGCGACCGTACGACCAAACAAACCGACATCCGAGATGTTTCCAAGCATATTTTGAGTCCTCTAAACTTTAATGACCTTGTAGAGCCTTGAAAATGGCTTAACGGGTGTTAAAAGTGCCAAAAATGAGCCTATACATGTGCAGGGACCAATTCTGTAAAAAGTGAAACTTTTGTTGAACTGCAGGGACTAGGCGGGCCGCGTAAGCCCTGTCCCCATTCTTACGCGGGCCGCGTGATAGTGCCCAGCGATAGAAAATGGTTTTTAGCAACTGTTTGTTTGATCAGGGAATGTTTATGTGTAGGATCGGATTGCGACCTAAACGAGTCGTTCGGAAGAGTTCTAGTCCGTTTCAGAGGCGGAAACTAAGAAACGGATACGAAAACAGCTTGAATTACACATTAATCCTCTTGTATATTGATTTTACAATGTGTACAGTCAAAGGAAAAACCGGCAGCACCTCGGTATCACTCAGCAAATTCAGTTACAAATGACTTGCACACTAACCTATTTATACTATCCTAATTTCGCTTGAACTATACCTATTCACCTACAAGCGAAATCCTCATATTTGACTTCAAGCGAAACCCTCAATCTTGATTCAAGCGAAATCTTCATGTAATTAATAAACTGTTTTGTCTTTTGTGAATGCATTGTATATCGAAAACTCATTTTCATCATCTAACATGTTGTGACGTCATCATTGATGTCACATGATGACTTATTTGATGATGTCACGCTTGATCAAAACCGCAACTCAGCCAAGACTCGATATAAGACGAAGACGACAGATGTGTGCACCAACAGACTCCCCCTCAGATGTTGACGAGTCTTAAGTGTCAAAAATTCGCGGACTGAACGTTGACAAACTGTGCGGACTGCTCTGACTCGAATCGAATTCAAACAACTTGACCCTTTGAAACCTTTGAACTTGAAATTGACCCTTTCACGCAACTAGACCATATTAAACGACCTGAGTAATATGTAAACAGACTGAACTGTCTTTTGTGAGAACTGTCAAACACCAAAACTCAAATCACGCGACCTGGACCTTTTGATGTGAGTTAACTGGTTTTTGGTACAACCTGTGTTGTGTTGATATCACACGAACTTGGTACAAATTCAAAACACTAAACAATTATAAGAATTCGATCAAACTATAAAATTCTTTCTCATGGGCCAATGACTTAGTGGGCTTACAAAACATACCAATTTTAATATGAACTAATAACAACTTCTTGTAACAACTTGGACCTACATATCACTAAACCAACAACACATGAAAGAACTTTTACAACATACGAGAATCACATGCAAAATATAATAGCAGAAATTTTTTTTTTTTAAACTTTGACCAAGACATTAATTGTTTCACCTGTTAAAGCTGACAATCACATTAAATCTGATACATACACATGCAATCATATTTAATGCCAATTCTATTTTCAATCCACTAATATGAGCTGACAACTTTCTTGTTTATCAAACCAAACAGATTTGACCGAATATAAAACTTCACATGCTCACAAATACCAATCCCATTTGGCTGACACACTTTTAAAAACCCAAAACAAACTAATTTGACCGTCCGCTTTTAATCACATTCAACACTTGGATTTTAAATGTTCGGCACATGCACACATAACCCAATATATTCATATGCACACATAAATTCGATGCATTTTCCAAGCGGTGAGTCACAGGTTTCAAATAATATGTCTAGATTGAACTTTATTTTCTTGTCTCAACTAACTGACAACCTCTATTAATACATCTCACATGCAACTGATATTTGATGTTAAACCCGTGAACTTATTTCACACCATTCTATGCATTTTCCACACAATTCTGTTTTTTAAAAAATACGATACAGTGCACTATCAAGCAGATTCAAGCAAGTTCAGATCTAAATGAATATTTAATCGAAATCTCAATGTGTTTTCAAGCGAAATCTAATAATATCTCAAGCGAAATCAACAAGATGTCATATTCAAGCGAGATTACGTGAGGTTCAAGCGAAATTATGCACAAATAACATGATTTCAAGCGAAATCAGATCTAAACAGTTGCTGATGTCATCATTTGTTCGAGCAATTGAAGCGAAAAAACACAAAAATACAAGTTTTAGCTCGATTTTAAACTTGAAATTTTCAAGGATTGATTAAACCATGTTTGCGCACAATATATGTGAAATTTATCCGATTTTGACCGTGAAAAGTTTTAATTTTCGGAAAAGAATGGTGTAGAAACAGAAATCGTGATGAAAACAGGCTGTTTTGGCAAGAACTCCTCGTCCTGAGCTCTGATACCACTTGTAGGATCGGATTACGACCTAAGCGAGTCGTTCGGAAGAGTTCTAGTCCGTTTCAGAGGCGGAAACTAAGAAACGGATACGAAAACAGCTTGAATTACACATTAATCCTCTTGTATATTGATTTTACAATGTTTACAGTCAAAGGAAAAACCGGCAGCACCTCGGTATCACTCAGCAAATTCAGTTAAAAATGACTTGCACACTAACCTATTTATACTATCCTAATTTCGCTTGAACTATACCTATTCACCTACAAGCGAAATCCTCATATTTGACTTCAAGCGAAACCCTCAATCTTGATTCAAGCGAAATCTTCATGTAATTAATAAACTGTTTTGTCTTTTGTGAATGCATTGTATATCGAAAACTCATTTTCATCATCTAACATGTTGTGACGTCATCATTGATGTCACATGATGACATATTTGATGATGTCACGCTTGATCAAAACCGCAACTCAGCCAAGACTCGATATAAGACGAAGACGACAGATGTGTGCACCAACATTATGCCATTTTTATTGTGTGTTAACCAAGTTAACACCTCTCCAAGGCTTTGAACCTGCACCAAACACATGTATCGCTAAGATCTTTTGCTTGTTGGCCAAATAAACACTTATCTTAGTCCTACAAATTTCCAAAAACTATATATAGGACATGAGACCATCCATTTTCATTGCTCATTTAATTCTAAGCTACTCTTCTCTCAAACCTGGAGCTCCTGATCTGAATTGGGAATTTATTCTTAGTAGAAAAGATAGCTAGGACCTTTTGTAAGTGTCTTAGCCCTCTCTATAGTTCAGTTTTATGTTTTAAAAACTGAAAAGTCAAGTTATCGTAAATTAGCTTTGACTTTCGGTTTAATCATAAATGGTCCAGCCACTGACCGAAACGAAAGTGGTTATGGAACCATATTAGGATAGGTGGTTAACCCTTAAAAGTGCACCTCATAATTATTTCGTTTGACTAGTTAATTGTCGGGTCAAACTAGTTAGTCAAAAAGTCAAACTGGACAGAAAGTTTAAAAATGATTTAAATAAATAAAACAGAGGTTCTAAATTATATTTTAACATTCTAATGACTTAGAAATTATTATTAGAACATGTTCAAACAGGTTTAACCCGACAATTCTGAGTTTAAGGTCAGTTCGCAACCGAAAGTCGCAAAAGCTTGACTTTTGCTTTGACTTTCAGTTTTGACCCGATTGAGCTTAATTCTTCCATGTTTTAAGCTTCCATTAGGACCAAATTATGCTGTAATATAACCCTCTGAGGTTATAGTACCTGGTCATTTATATTTTGAATTATATGCTAGTTTCCGTTATTATGCTTATATTTGACCATATTGCCCTTTTGATCTAAAAATGAGATTTCTGAATATATGATCACACTAATAGGTTAAGTACTGATATATAAGCATGTCTAAATTAATTTGACATGATTCTCTGGTCTCAAAACAATGTTATGCATGATATCGTAAATTAGAACTTTTATTAATTAAATTATGCTATTATGCATAATACATGTTTAAACATGGATTTTGACCCAAAACTCATTACCTACTGTTATGATATCATTTTTAGGAATTTTTGGAATGTTGGGTCAGACTTGATACTGACCATAACATAGAGTTCTTGTATAAATTCCTTAATTGACGATAATGCCCTTTTGACTAATAAAATGTGATTTACATGTGATTAGCATGCCAAACCTTTTCCTACTGATTTGATATGAAAAAATAAAATATTTTAAACATACAAGGCTGTTCAAAATCTCAGAATCACATAAACATCTTAAATATCGTCAATTATCAACTTTTACGCTAATTAGGTACATAGTATGGTTTAAAACCATAATTAGCAGCCAAGACTGGTTACCTACTGAAATTATAAATAATTTTTAATACTTTTACAGTAGTTATGAGCCATGAACTCAGACTTCCAATTATGTCCTTAAAATCATATGTGAAATAACCAAAATACCCTTTCGGAGCATAGTTTGGCCATAAATGGTAAACCACACATATGAATGATATCCTACTGTTTTAACATCGTAAAATAAATATTTTTACTGAATGTTATAGACCAGAATATCAGTTTACTTTAAAACCTCGTTTATAAATATTAAAATGACCAAAATGCCCTTACGGGACTTAATTTGGTTTTAAATACTTTTTGGGCGTATATGTTAACATCCAACTGTTGTATTAACATATTTTAAGCATAATAACATAAGGGACTTGTATATGGTTCATTTGGTTGCCCGTTACGCATTTACGCGTTCGGATCGGTTTATGTAACTAGTTTACGTAAGTTTGCCGAAACGGGTTTAACCTTATCGTTTTTGCTTCAAAATCCATAATGTACTTAGTTTACCCATATTATACAAGTCTTCATACTTGTTGGGTCTAAATAACATTCTATTCTGGTCATCGCTTAATCTAGCGTATCGTACCGCTTTAGATACTTTAAGCTAGCCGGTCTAAGTCTACGACTTAAAATAAGACCGTTAGCATTCTGAATTGGTTATATATTACCATCACTCCAGACTAGAGCCACCCGGTAAAAGCTACCTGCATTTAGATAGATTGGATACGACTGAGTTATTTTGCTGTGAATCAAGTATTAGCTCAAGTAAATACTTTTAACTTATTTTCCTTATACGGGCTTGGGATACGGTATTATAATAATACCGCTTGGTCGGGTATGAAATCATTTAATCGGATTGTGATTAATAAATTTGCATAACCCGTTTTAATCAGTTTTGTTTGATAACATAAACATTGGGTGTTTTATACGACCGTGTCCTGGATATCCTCGGCTCATTTCATTTGAAAATGGCCACGACCTATGCACGGGGTGTAGGCATACACCTGACAGATGTAAATGTTAAATAGCCCACATGTTGGGGATAACTCCTTTGTGGGTTTTATCATGGTGAGTCGATTAATCATGACCGGCTTCCAAACCGGCCCCATACATATGACAAACATGTAAAACTGCATACAAGATTTTATTAAAGAATTGTCCCAAGTTATAAATGGTTTTGTGCCTTGTGCACCTAAATCAATTTTCATAAACTCTTTTCAAATGAGTCGGTTAATTGTATTTACCAGTGAAAACTGACGTATTTTCCAAAGATTAAGTGACAGGTACTACTCGTAATAGGCTGGGAGTTGCATGGTGTCTAAATAGAGAATCTTGCAAATCCTTAAAGATGCCTTAAAGTCTGCTAAACTTCATTTTATACATTCTGTAAAGATCCACCTGTGGATTTGATATTACAGGCTCGTCTATGATAAATACTTTGATATTTTCAGACATTTGGGTTTGTAATAATATTTTATATTCCAAGACTTCCGTTGTGCTATAATTGTGTTAATTGACTATGACGATATCAACTACGTCACGATACTCCCCACCGGGCTGAGCTGTAAATATCGGGTTGTGACACAATCTTCGCCTGGTTCGAACACACTTCAAGGCCCGCCTCAGGTTCCGCTAATTATGTAAAGAAGACAACGCTAAATATTTTGGTCGCTTTATCTATGTCTAGTAGTTAAAAAACTTAGTTCTTGTTATGTATTTTGAACTTAACGAATTTCGTATGCGTGTCAAAGTTGTTTGATGGTATATATTATGTCCTTTTAAAAGTGTCGTGTTAAACATATATTTTGAATGTGAAAAACAGGGGACCGCTACTATTATGAATAGGTAATGCCCAAATTTCGTTAGAGTAGTATGTTAATATTTAAATACATTAAGAGGAAAAAAGTCTTTGGGCGTTACAAGTTGGTATCAGAGTCTAGGGGATGTGCACAAAATGCAACATATAAATTACATCAATTATGGCATAAAACTAACCCTTTTTTTGTACTAATGTTGGAAAAAGTGTGTTTTGGTCTTCCTTTTGTATTTTCAGGATTAAATGAGCTCAAATGAACAAAAGAAGCAAAAAAGGCAGCTAAATCTAACATAAATACAAGAAAAGGAACAAACGTGGCATGCCCGACCCCCCGACAACATCTTCCCAAGCAAAATCAAGAAGACAGAAGGCTGAACATGCCCCGTGCTCAGTGAGCACGGGGGCATGCCCAAGTTTCAGCAGAAAAGACAAAGCTGTAGAAGCTTCTATCACCCACCACGGGGGCGTGCCCAGCGGACACGGGGCCGTGGTCAACTTTATGATTCGCAGAATCTGGGGAAATCTTGATAGTACAGATACGCTTCTGCACACGGGGGCGTGCCCCGCGGACACGGGGGCATGGTCAACTAATGCAGGCAAACTGCAATTAATGAAGAAAGAGAAGGAAGGTGGATACGGGGCCGTGCCCGAGTCTCTGTTCCGCCTATAAATATGGGTGCTTGGCTCATTTGCAAACCATCCCTTGGCACACCACCTCTCTCACACTTCACCACCACCCACCACCATCACAACACCATCATCCACCACCATCATCCATCGTCCATCATAGAGTGTGTGAGTCATCTCGGGATACAAGATTGATCGTAAGAGTTCTTGACAATCAAAGGCCATGTTTGCCTAAGTCTCTTACATCACTTGGTGAAGACAAGTGTCTAGTGTAATACTTTTATTTTTAATCTTTTCGCACTTTTTATTTGGTTATGTATTAATGACTTTAATAACTAGTTTCTTATGTTGAAGGTGATTCTTCCTTATCGTTTGTCCGTGGTGTCTTGGCATTATTTTACTGTCTATATAAAATAAAAGATTTTCACCATTCATATCTCCACGGTCTATATGGAGATATGTTGGCTACCTGGTCGGGGGTTAAGGGAACGGTTTGGTAAGAGTCTTGCCTTGTTCAGAGTATAGATCCTGCAAGGACCTAGGTCAAATTTAGTAGGACCTACTTCAATACCCACCGGTATTGGATGGCGGGGGTCCAAACTCTTTGATCCCCTCATATGTAAGCTACTATTAATATTTTAACCCGGCTATTTAGGACTGTATCCCTGCTGATTCAGACTACTTAGCCGAGGGTAACGTCACCTTCAAAAGAGGGGCCTACCACATTATGCATTAATAACTTAATTAATTATCTTTCAATAATCCGACCCTTTAGGATTGTATCCTTGCTGACTCAAACTACTGGGTTGAGGGTAACGTCACCTTCAAAAGAGGGGCCTACTTCAATAACTAAGATAATCTCTTAAAAAGTGCAAAAGTGCGGAAATAATCAAAGGTTACACTAAACACGAGTCGGAGCCAAGTGATTCATCTTATCTATCTGTTTTTTCTTTTATTTTATTTTTCAGTATTTTAGTTAGTTTTATTTTTCTTATTTAAAAAACCTTTTTCTAACTTTTGATTTGATTAGACGTTGAGGATAAACCGGTACTAAAAGCTCTTGTGTCCTTGGACGACCTCGGTATCTTGCCAACACTATACTACGCTCACGATGGGTGCACTTGCCCATATGTGTGTTTGGTGTTAGTAAAATATCGTGTTTTATAAATTTAAAACTTGACTAAAGGGTAAAAAGGGCTTAAAATATATTTAAATATATATACACACTCGCACACATCAAGTTTTTGGCGCCGTTGCCGGGGACACAAGGATTTTAAGAAAGTTAGGAATCAACGGCCTAATCGTTTTTTTCTAAATTTTCTGTTTTTTTAGGATTTTCTTAGTTTTTCAGTTTCTGCAGAACTCAGCACGGGTCGTGCCCGCTGGACACGCCCCGTGCCCAATCATTGGAACTGACAATCCTGTTTTAAGTCAGACAGTAAGCTGAACACGGGGTCGTGCCCACTCAACACGCCCCGTGCCCAAGATTCAGTTACTGAAAACAGAACCGTAAGATCCCGACGGTTGGTAATTTCTGACACGAACATGAGTGATACTGATATTTTTTACTTTCGGCACTCTTATCGTACGTGGTGTCAAATATGCGGTGGTTCCCATAAAGATTTAGAATGTTATTTTCTAAATTATAAACCCCATTATATAGACCCATTGTTTTCCTGTAGCCTTAAGAGGGGCGAAAGTAAAAATAATCCCTATCTCTCCCTCGAATGCTCTCAACCGGATCTTCTAGGAGAAATGCTTCTTGATGAACTATTTCAAATGGAAGATCTAATTCTTAATTGGTTAAAAGAACTTAGGATGGATTTCAATAATTTATCTCAAGACGATAACCAAGAAGAATTGTTGGGATCGCATTCAAATAAAAACAACTTCGTTGTTCTTGATGTTACCTCTAACTCTAGCGAGGACTTGAGCGATAGTCGTCCCTGTGTCGATTGTGCCGTGAAGGACTCCCCATCGACTTTGTTTGATGCATACATAGACCTGAGCGATTCGGCATACACCTTCTTTAACGAGAGCCCGGTAAAGGGTTGGACTTGTCCACCTACATTTAGCATAGGAATCACCCTCACCGACAACCTCTTGCGTTCTCGTCTTAATCTAGAGCAATTACGGTATCTTAGGCACTTTGGGGTTGTTCCATCCAGTAAGGAACCACCCGATCCGGATAAGTTCCTTAGAAATTGACAAACTTCATAAACAGCCTTTCGACACGGGGCCGTGCCCAGGTCAACACGCCCCCGTGTCCACCAAAAGATTCCTTTCTGACTTTTTGTCAGAATACGGACAAAATGTGTCAGGGTCCTGTCTGCACACGGGGCCGTGTCCAGCCGACACGGGGCCGTGTGCAGCGTGCTGTCATTTTCTATAAATGCAGCCAAGAATCCTGCTCATTTGGACCATCCAGGGACAGAGATTTGAGAGGATCTTCTTACCTACCATCCTAGGTATTTTCTAAAAGAAGGTTCTAACAACCATCTTGTCCTTTCCTCTTTTATCCATTACCTTCTTCTTCATCTTTCTTGCTTCAACACCTCCATTGAAGCTTGAGATCACCATGATTCCAAGCTTTATTGTGATGTTTGTTGGGTTTTTGTTCAAGGAATCTTGTTAAAAATAAGTTGTATAACATTGTTTTAAGTTATTTCTGCTAAAAAATGCTTCATAAGTTGGAAAAGTAATTTGAAACTCCAAGATTCCTTGTTCCAAAAATCTGCAGAAAGGTGAACACGGGGCCGTGCTCATTGAGCACGGGGCCGTGTCCGAGGGAACTGTTTCATTAAAATAAACTTCTTTCCGTTTATTTTCGTAGAATGTCAAGCCAAAACAATGGAATCTCTTCTGCGTACACCAGAAACAGGCGAAGGGAAAGAAGGTCTTCAATTGAAGCAACTCTCATACGCTACGTAATGGCATTACATGAAGCTCTTCACGAGATGACTTCGGTAGAGGAGGTCCTTATAGACCGTATAAACTATCTTACGGTGGGGCTAGAAAACAGTTTTCAAGAAATTAACCTCTTGCACCAGAGGTTAAACATTCTTGTGACACCTCCCATGGAACCAATCCTCCCTCAAGAGGATTGGAACCTTGCACTTGGAGACAACAATCCTACCGGATGGGACGACATTCCAGCGGAACCTCCTGTTGAAGATCTACAAGAAGTCCCGGTGGAGGTTGCACCCCCTCAAACCAATGCCAATGAGCCCGCCTTTCTTCTCCCAAGGGAGATAGAGGAGTGGCTTGCAGACGTGTGAGGGACCCATGCCCGGAGAAAGAAGTTTTTCAAGCCGCATCCAACCGAGAGAATTATCTTTTCGGAAATTTTGCTAATAGAATAAGTATTCGGCTAGAACTTCTTGGTTTAGATTTCTTGTGTTTCTTTTGACCTATTTATCTAGAATTTTAACTTAATAGGACTATTATGTAATTCTCTCTATTTTATGGAATGATGGTTTTAGTTAAATTGGTGTTTGGATGATCTTGTAATGGCTAAAACACACCCGGGATGGTGAAGGATACTAAGGGAAACTTGAACCAGCACCCCTTGCACAAAAACAGGGCCACCCGATAAATTTTTCTTCATTACAGCAAGTTCAGCACGGGGCCGTGCTCGCCCAACACGGCTCGTGCCCAACTATCTGCAGAAAATGCCCAGTTCAGGTAACTGGACACGGGGCGTGCTCACTGAACACGCCCCAGTGCCCAGGCTTCTGTTTCTTTTTACTCAATTTGTTACTGGCGATTTGAACACGGGGCCGTGCCCGGACACCACGGGGCCGTGTCCAAATGCCCAGCAACATGAAATTTTGCTTTTTCAAACCTTTTTACACATTCAATCAACCTAAAAAACTTATTTTTGGGACACATTGAGGACAATGTGTAATTTAAGTGTGGGGGAGATGCTAAAACCTTGAATCTTGCAAGTCCTAATCACAAGCCTTACACAAAACTCTATTGGAACCGCTAATCACCCCAAATTTTTTCAAAAAATTTCCATTTTCTTTACTTGTCTAGGTTTAATTTGGGAATTTCAATTTCTAAAAAGGTTATATTTTTACAAATTTACAACCGATAGCGTCGTGATAAAAAGAACCTGCATAAGAAAATTATGAAATGGCATGACAAGTTTAGTTAAAATTTGATTATATATACTTGAGCACATAAAAACCGATTCCCACAAAAAAGTGAGTTTTGAGCCTTTATTAAGCATACAAATACATATCTTTAAACTAAATGCTCATTTTTCGTTTCTTATGTGAATAGCCACTTGGTTTTTACGACTCTAGAACTTGCCACGACGATACATTCCCGGTCCTTACCAACTTAAACCCGAGTAAGTAAATGACGGAGGCATTAGGACTAACCCTTTTTATTTCTACACCATTATTTTTCTTTTTTTTACCACCTACCCAAAATCCCCCCTAGTTAATCCCTTTGAGCCTGAAACTTTTCATTTCATAACCCAAAACAAACACCCTTTCACCCACAAAAACCTTTTTATTTTAACCCTTTGTTTTAGTAACAAGCTCGGTTTTTCGTATGACTTTTCAAAAAAAAAAAATTGATGATGATGAATCAAAAGAAATAAACAAACAAGTTTAGCAAAAATAACTTTGTTTGAATAACGGCTTCATCAAAATAAAAATTTCAAAAATAAAAGTCTTACGAAAACTGACGCTTTTTACGCCTTTCGCCCTTTTACTAACCACTAACCCAACCACCTACCTTTAACCCAAGCCTAACCCTTCACCCAAAAGTCCTCTTGATATTTACAAAGGTGTATATTTAAAAAGGAGGAGGATTGACTGCTTGGCAAGCTTATGGTAGGAATAAGTTCCATGCCGCTCTCGAGTGATCCACTAAAATACATCTTCGGCCGAGTGTTGAGTGATCCCCGTGAGGTATGTGAACTTGTATATAAATGGAATTTTAAAAAGGCTTGTTATGCCCTAATAAGTAATTTATCTTATGTAATGTTTTAAATAAATCATGACGAATAGGATTGTAAATAAATCAAAATAAAAATTAATAAAGAATCTTGGAAATCCCGACACTCTATGACAAGCCCAAAAACCTTCTCTTCTACCCATTCCATTTGGGAGTGCAAAGCCGCATTATAAAGAGTTTTGCTTGAGGATAAGCAAAGATTCAAGTGTGGGGGTATTTGATGTGCACAAAATGCAACATATAAATTACATCAATTGGGGCATAAAACTAACCCTTTTTTAGTACTAATGTTGGAAAAAGTGTGTTTTTGTCTTCCTTTTGTATTTTCAGGATTAAATGAGCTCAAATGAACAAAAGAAGCAAAAAGGCAGCTAAATCTAACATAAATACAAGAAAAGGAACAAACGTGGCATGCCCGGCCTCCCCGACAGCATCTTCCCAAGCAAAACAAGAGAACAGAAGGCTGAACACGCCACGTGCTCAATGAGCACGGGGGCGTGCCCAAGTGTTTGCAGAATAGACAAAGCTGTAGAAGCTTCTATTACCCACCATAGGGGTGTGCCCAGCGGACACGGGGCCGTGGTCAACTCTAAGATTTGCAGAATCTGGGGAAATCTTGATAATACAGATACGCTTCTGCACACGGGGGCGTGCCCAGCGGACACGGGGGCGTGGTCAACTAATGCAGACAAACTGCAATTAATGAAGAAAGAGAAGGAAGGTGGACACAGGGCCATGCCCAATGGACACGGGGCCGTGCCCGAGTCTCTGTTCAGCGAATAAATAGGGGTGCTTTGCTCATTTGCAAACCATCCCTTGGCACACCACCTCTCTCACACTTCACCCACCATCCACCACCATCACAACACCATCATCCACCACCATCATCCATCGTCCATCGTAGAGTGTGTGAGTCGTCTCGGGATCCAAGATTGATCGTAAGACTTCTTGACAATCAAAGGCCATGTTTGCCTAAGTCTCTTACATCACTTGGTGAAGACAAGTGTCTAGTGTAATACTTTTTATTTTTAATCTTTTCGCACTTTTTATTTGATTATGTATTAATGACTTTAATAACTAGTTTCTTATGTTGAAGGTGATTCTTCCTTATTGTTTGTCCGTGATGTCTTGGCATTATTTTACTGTCTATATAAAATAAAAGATTTTCACCATTCATATCTTCACGGTCTATATGGAGATATGTTGGCTACCTGGTCGGGGGTTAAGGGAACGGTCTGGTAAGAGTCTTACCTTGTTCAGTGTATAGTTCCTGCAAGTACCTGGGTCAAATTTAGTAGGACCTCCTTCAATACCCACTGGTATTGGATGGCGGGGGTCCAAACTCTTTGATCCCCTCATATGTAAGCTACTATTAATATTTTAACCCGGCTATTTAGGACTGTATCCCTGCTGACTCAGACTACTTAGCCGAGGGTAACGTCACCTTCAAAAGAGGGGCCTACTACATTATGGATTAATAACTTAATTAATTATCTTTCAATAATCCGACCCTTTAGGATTATTTCCTTGCTGACTCAAACTACTGGGTTGAGGGTAACGTCACCTTCAAAAGAGGGGCCTACTACAATAACTAAGATAATCTCTTAAAAAGTGCAAAAGTACGGAAATAATCAAAGGTTACACTAAACACGAGTCGGAGCCAAGTGATTCATCTTGTCTATCTGTTTTTTCTTTTATTTTATTTTTCAGCATTTTAGTTAGTTTTATTTTTCTTATTTAAAATACCTTTTTCTAACTTTTGATTTGATTAGACGTTGAGGATAAACCGGTACTAAAAGCTCTTCTGTCCTTGGACGACCTCGGTATCTTGCCAACACTATACTACGCTCACGATGGGTGCACTTGCCCATATGTGTGTTTGGTGTTAGTAAAATATCGTGTTTTATAAATTTAAATCTTGACTAATGGGTAAAAAGGGCTTAAAATATATTTAAATATACATACACACTCGCACACATCAGTAAGCTACTAATAATACTTTAACCCGGCTACTTAGGACTGTATCCCTGCTGACTCAGACTACTTAGCCGAGGGTAACGTCACCTTCAAAAGAGGGGCCTACCATAATATGCATTAATAACTTAATTAATTATCTTTCAATAATCCGACCCTTTAGGATTGTATCCTTGCTGACTCAAACTACTGGGTTGAGGGTAACGTCACCTTCAAAAGAGGGGCCTACTACAATAACTAAGATAATCTCTTAAAAAGTGCAAAAGTGCGGAAATAATCAAAGGTTACACTAAACACGAGTCGGAGCCAAGTGATTCATCTTGTCTATCTCTTTTTCTTTTATTTTATTTTTTAGCATTTTAGTTAGTTTTTATTTTTCTAGTTTAAAAACATTTTTCTAACTTTTGATTTGATTAGAAGTTGAGGATAAACCGGTACTAAAAGCTCTTGTGTCCATGGCCGACCTTGGTATCTTGCCAACACTATACTACGCTCACGATGGGTGCACTTGCCCATATGTGTGTTTGGTGTTAGTAAAATATCATGTTTTATAAATTTAAAACTTGGCTAACGTGTAAAACGGGCTTAAAATATACTTAAATATATACCACACAACACGCGCATCAAGTTTTTGGCACCGTTGCTGGGGACACAAGGATTTTAAGAAAGCTTAAAATCGACGGCCTAATCAGTTTTTCAAAACCTTTTTAAAACACGCGCACATTTTTCTGCATTTTAGGTTTGTTTTGCATTTACAATAGGTTGAACACGGGCCGTGCTCACTGAACACGGGTCGGGCTGCATATTTTTCATAAAACACCCAGATACAGAGCCTGAACACGGGGCCGTGTCCACTGAACACGCCCCATGCTCAACGAAACCAGTAACTTTAATTCAAACGCCCAGATACAGAATCTGAACACGGGGCCGTGCTCACTGAACACGGGGCCGTGTCCAGCCTCTGTTTCCGTCTTTATTTTTGTTTTCTGGTCTCGAGACTCTGTTGTGGTCTGCTGAGTGATTCTTATGGATCAATACTCAGGAGGCTACAGCTACACCTATGAGGAGGATGATTATAGGGAAGACTATTGCACTAATTGTGGTAACCCGCACTCGGTTCAATATTGTAACTTATATCAACTATCCACTTCATACACCTACTATGAGGAGCCCAGGTACGAGCCATCAACTTCATACACATCCTATGAAGACCAAAGGTATGAACCTCCTCCCTCATACTCATATTTTGATGAACCAAGGTATGAGCCTTCATACTTACACTTTGAGGAACCAAGATATGAGCCACCACCTTCATATGCTTACTATGAGGAACCTTGGCGTGAACAACCCGCCTCATATGAGTATTATGAAGAACAAAATTACGACCCTTATCCATCATATACTTACAGTGAAGAACAATGGTGTGAACTATCTACTTCATATGGGTATTATGAGGAACAAAGGATCGAACAACCGGATTCAAGCTTTGATAATCCCGATCCTTACTCTATCGCCGAAGTGACCGATAGGATATTAGAACACCTTAAAACTATCGAGCGCTACATAAAAGAATCTCGCGCAAGGGAACTGGAGTCCCGCGCAAGAGAAGAATTAAATAAAGAAGAGATAGTTGAAAGTGTAAAAATGGAAGAACAAATAAGTGAAAAACTGACACATGAGTTAAACAACGAAAAAGGTGAGTCCGTTAACGTTAAAATTCAAGAAGAGTCTAATTTTGAAGAAATTAATCTCTTGTCACCTTCTTTCGAAAATCATTGTTTAATACCCACTCATGCTAAGTTTTTAAAAGAGTTAAACTCTAACACTAAAATTGACGAAACGGTAAGCATTAAGTTAACTAATGATCAAACCTCGCTAATAAAAGAAGACCCATTTGAAATCAACAATACACCGGTTCCATGTTTTTTTTCAAAATTCATTTATTAGTAATGTCACATTTGATAAAGATCTTTGTGTTAACATAATGCCCAACTACATTTTAGAAAAATTAAGTATTAGTGATTTTTCTCCACTTCAAATACCCATTTTTCTATCTAATCGAAAAGTAATAAAATCAATCGGCGTAGTTGAGGATGTCTTGGTTCAAACAAATCAAATGGTAATCCCAACCGACTTTGTCATCCTCGATGACGATCCTCTAGTGTTGGGACGACCCTTTGTAAAAACCCACGAAGCTTTGAAAAACCAGAAGTACAACAATCTACCTATTCAATTAGGGGCATTCAAAAAGAGTGTCGATCTAGAGCGGTCAATGAAATATCCATTCGGCAATAATGACCCCCTAATTGAAGATGAAGATGAACCACCCGATACAAGTGAAAAGATTGACCACTTTGTTGAAGAAGAGGTCGCCATAGAACAAACTTTTAAAGTTCTTGATCAAAATGGGAAACCAAATAAGGAGTCTCCTAAAGACCCACCTCTTGAGCTCAAAGAACTTCCAAAAGGTTTGGAATATGCTTTTCTAGACAAAGATGGTAAATCACCTGTAATTATTTCATCTAAATTAAGTAGTTTAGAAAAAGAAAAATTAATTAATCTTTTTAAAAAACACAAAAATGCAATCGCTTGGAAGCTTGTAGATATTAAAGGAATAAGTCCTTCCATGTGCACGCACAAAATTTTAATGAACGATGACTACAAATCGGTAATACAACCACAACGTCGAGTAAATCCAAATGTTCAAGAAGTGGTTAAAAACGAAGTCATCAAATTACTTGATGCCGGACTTATTTATCCTATCTCTGATAGTCCTTAGGTAAGTCCCGTCCAAGTAGTTCCAAAGAAAGGAGGTATGACGGTAATAACTAACGAAAAGAATGAATTAATACCAACGAGAACCGTCACAGGATGGAGAGTATGTATAGATTATAGACGATTAAATGAAGCAACGAGGAAAGATCACTTTCCTTTGCCCTTCATTGATCAAATGTTAGAAAGATTATCCGGTCATAAATTTTACTGTTTCTTGGATGGTTTTTCAGGTTACTTTCAAATACCGATAGCACCCGAAGACCAAGAAAAGACGACCTTCACATGTCCCTATGGAACTTTTGCTTATCGGCGCATGCCATTTGGTCTATGTAATGCCCCCGCAACCTTCCAACGTTGCATGGTAGCCATCTTCCATGACATGATAGAAAAAACAATGGAAGTCTTCATGGACGACTTTTCTATCTTTGGGAATTCATACGACCAATGCCTCGATAACCTTGAAAGAATGCTATCCCGATGTGAGGAAACTAACCTCGCCCTTAACTGGGAAAAATGCCATTTCATGGTAACGGAGGGAATAGTACTCGGTCACAAAATCTCAAGCGAAGGAATGGAGGTTGATCGAGCCAAAATAGACACTATTTCTCGATTACCACCCCCATCCTCCGTTAGAGCTATCAGAAGTTTCCTAGGGCATGCCAGATTTTATAGGCGGTTTATCAAAGACTTTTCTAAAATTTCAAGGCCTCTAACGAAATTACCTGAAAAATATGCCCCTTTCATCTTTGACAAGGATTGCAATCAAGCATTTCTAACCCTAAAGGAAATGCTAGTCAATGCACCTATCATGATAGCACCTGACTGGAAATTACCTTTCGAAATCATGTGTGATGCAAGTGACTTTGCAGTTGGAGCTGTCTTGGGACAAAGAAAAGAAAAGCATTTTCACCCAATTTATTATGCTAGTAAAACACTTAACGATGCACAAGAAAATTACACAACAATTGAAAATGAATTACTAGCTGTGGTATTTGCTTTTGATAAATTTCGTTCTTATCTTATTCTTTCTAAAATAATAGTCTATACAGATCATGCAGCCATTCGATATCTCTTCAAGAAGCAGGATGCTAAACCACGTTTGATTTGGTGGATTCTACTCCTCCAAGAATTTGATATTGAATACAAAGAAAAAGGAGGAGCAGAAAACACCGCAGCAGATCATCTTTCACGCTTAGAAGACCCAGCTTTGGAGGCAACCAGGGACGAGCAAATCAACGAAAAATTTCCAACGGAGTCCCTAGAAATGGCGGAATACAGAGAAGAGCCATGGTACGCCGACTATGCCAACTACCTAGCTAGCGGTATAGTCGCAAAAGGTTGGCCACATCATCAAAGAAAGAAATTCTTTGCTGATGTAAAACACTATTTTTGGGAAGATCCATATCTTTTCAAAATGTGTGCCGACCAACTCATCCAACGGTGCGTACATGGTAGCGAAGCACGAAGAATTCTCCGCCATTGTCATGAAGGTCCATACGGAGGACATCATGGTGTCACTAGTACCGGACGAAAGGTATTTGATTCAGGGTTTTATTGGCCATCCATTTACAAAGACGCCCAAAGTCTTGTCAAGACATGTGATGCTTGCCAAAGAACAGGTAATATTTCTTCCAAAAACAAAATGCCGCAAAATGGCATTCTTGTTTGTGAAATTTTTGATGTGTGGGGACTCGACTTTATGGGACCTTTCCCACCGTCAAAAGGAAACAAATATATACTTGTGGCATTAGATTACTTGTCTAAATGGGCCAAGGCCGAGGCACTTCCAACAAATGATGGAAGAGTCATGGTACGATTTCTAAAAAAATTATTCTCTCGTTTTGGTACACCTAAAGCATTAGTAAGTGATAGAGGTACCCATTTTTGTAACCATCAACTTGAAAAAATCTTAACAAGATATGGGGTCTATCATCGGGTCTCAACAACGTATCACCCTCAAACAAACGGACAAGCCGAAGTGACTAATAGAGGTTTAAAACGAATACTTGAAAAAATGGTAGGGTTAAATAAAAAGGAATGGGCTGATAAATTAGATGATGCTTTATGGGCTTTTCGAACTGCTTATAAAACAACAATAGGTACAACCCCATATAAGCTCGTCTATGGAAAAAAGCTGTCATTTGCCAGTAGAAATTGCTCACAAGGCCTACTGGGCTATTAAAAATGTAAACTTAGATTTAGAATTTGCTAGTAGAAATCGATTTTGTCAATTAAATGAATTAGATGAACTAAGGAATTATGCATACTCAAACTCTGAAATTTATAAGGAAAGAATGAAAAATTTGCACGACAAACACATTAAACCTAATAAATTTCGAGTAGCAGATCAAGTTCTATTGTTTAATTCACGACTTCGATTGTTTCCTGGTAAATTAAAGTCTAGGTGGTCAGGACCTTTTTCCATCACCCATATTTTCCCACATGGTGCAATAGAAATTAAATCTCGGAATGGAATTCCATTCAAAGTCAATGGCCAACGGCTGAAACTCTATCAAGGATTCATTGAGGATGAAGAGGAAGAAATCTCACTTCAAACGGTCGAAGAATAAAAGCAACAACATCATACCTGGTAAGTTACGAACAAACGGGACAACATCTTAATCGGTAAGTCTTCTAACCAAGTTTTAGGAAAACAAGGGCACTCACACGAGCACTTAAAAAAATAATAAATAAAAAAAATTATACTTTGCTCGTTACAAGGCCGTGTCCGCTGGACACGTTGCTGTGTCCGCGCGCCTGTCAGGATAAAACCCCTTTTTCCAAAATGTTTCTTCATTTCCACACGCCCCGTTTCCCCGAAAACTCTCTGGTTCAGGCGATTTTTCTGCAGAATTTTGACGTCTCCTCTACTTCTAACAACATCAAGGTATGATTCTATCATCATTAGTAGTTAGATTAAGCACTTGCATGTAGTTAAAACATCAAAAATTTGGGGAAAAATCTAGGGTTCTTGAACTTCATCCGGATCGAACCTCAATTTTTATGCATAAATCTGTTAGCATTAGTTTAGATTCATGTTATAGGGAGTAAATCCACTTGTATTGTTCATAGATTTGCCTGATTTCTCACAAAAACCCCAAACCCTTGTTTTTTAACCGAAAAAGATAAAATTGAAGGGGTAAATGGTTTGTTTTGGGAAAAACGGCACTTGGGGTTTCATTTTCGGGGGAAACCGCACCTACTGGACCAAAAATTTTCAAGTTTTCGGGACCAGGTCGAAAAATGAAGTTTTTGAGTAACAGACGCCTGGACACGGGGTCGTGTCCGCTGAACACGGGGCCGTGTCCAGCTAGTTGTTTTCAGTTTTCTCCGAAAATTTCACTGTTTCGTGCTAACTTTTGGTGTATTCTTTCAGATGTCAAAGAAATTCACAAGGTTCAATGCAACTGAGCAGGACGCTAAAGCAAGATACGATGTGCTTCGAACCAGACCCAGACCGGAAGAATACCCAAGACAAGTGTGCATGGATCTTTTGGCAATAGTGAACCAACTTGACCGGTTTAACAACCTCGTTACCGGCCTACTAAGAGCTGCCCTAACCACTCGACTTCGCTCAGTCCACGAGTACAATCTGGAATTCTATAGCACCTTCGTGTTCAATTCAAGATGCGACCCATTTGATAATGATGGGGTAGAGTTCCGATGTGGTGGGACCAAATACTCGATTTCGATGGCACAGTTTGGGTCGATAGTTGGGTTGTATGCAGAGGAAGATGCGGGTAATGAAGAGAACACCGGAGGGGTGCGAGAGTTGGATGAAAACGAGCGCCAAGCCGCTTGGGCTCAAATAGGAGAAGGGCACTACAACCCGAGCAGCACTAAGAGCACTAAGCTGAGGGACCTGCTTTACCGTTACATCCATAGGGTCCTCACTTACTCTCTTAGCCAAAGGCATGACAGTAGTGGCATTGTTGGGTTGAGAGATCTGGTGGTCCTTCATTGCATTCATAACCGCAGACACCTCGATGTTCCGTACCTCCTGCTCCGCAACATGCATTGGAACCGGCTTGCTACTCCACCAACCCCTATCTTCTTCGGGGGGTGGATATACCGTCTCTTCAAGCATTTCGTGAACATGCCTAGATCCTTCCAAAAGAGCCCATGGTCGGGAAGAGTGGACATACACATCTGTCGCTCCATGAACCTGATTTATGAAGCCGAAGACGGGACAGTTAGCTTCCAAAGAGTCCAGGGGCATGCATGGAACCTGCAAGAGGCACTCGTCCTTCACGCTCCATAGTTTCAACAGCCTCCTCAGTACCAGTACCAGCCCCACGGTGATCCGGGCCAATCCTCCTCACAAGGAGGCGGTTTTCCTAATTTTCAAAGTTTGCATGATTTGTTACAGGAAAACCTCATGTGCACCAGGAACACTTATAACATGGCGAGCAACACGTACACCCGGGTAGGAGCGATTGAGAGAAACATCTCTGACATTCAGGATGACATTGGGAACATCCGAGAGTACATGGTGGGGCACAGAGGAGGAGGTGATGACGATGAGGACGAGGACATGGACTAGGCGGGAGGAGCGGAGTTAGGAGCGGCTGGTTGGTGATCCCACAGGTTAACCCCCTTTTCTTTTGAACAATTTCCAGCCTGCGTGCCGTGTGTTGAACAATTTACTTCCTTTAACTCTTTTTATTTTCTGCATTTTCTTTTCTTTTTAACTCTGTGATGTGGATGTTTTGAACTATGGTAATTTAGGATGCTTGTTATGGTTTGGTGTAGTGTTTATTGATAAAACAGGTGCATACGAGGCTTAGAGTACTAAATATTAGTGTTGCTAAAGCCGGAGCAGAAAAAACGAAGCCAGAAACCTGTTTTTCACCTTTGCTGATTGTCTACACGGGGTCGTGTCCAGCAGACACGCCCCCGTGCCCATAGCCCCAGACCTGCTGTTTGTTAAAAATCTGCAGATTTTTGCCAGACACGGGATCGTGCTCAGCCAACACGCCCCCGTGTCCAACTTCTGTAAGTAATTGTTACTGGCACTCTGACTACGGGGTCGTGTCCATCCGACACGGGGTCGTGTCCAGACGTCTAGTAACACAATTTTTTGCTTTCTCACACCTTTTTACACATTCAATCAACCTAAAAAAACTTATTTTTGGGACACATTGAGGACAATGTGTAATTTAAGTGTGGGGGGGGGGGATGCTAAAACCTTGAATCTTGCAAGTCCTAATTACAAGCCTTACACAAAACTCTATTGGAACCGCTAATCACCCCAAATTTTTTCAAAAAAAAAATTTCTTTACTTGTCTATGTTTAATTTGGGAATTTCAAATTCTAAAAAGGTTATATTTTTACAAATTTACAACCGATAGAGTCGTAATAAAAAGAACCAACATAAGAAAATTATGAAACGACATGACAAGTTTAGTTAAAATTTGATTATATATACTTGATCACATAAAACCCCATTCCCACAAAAAGTGAGTTTTGAGCCTTTATTGAGCATACAAATACATACCTTTAAACTAAATGCTCATTTTTCGTTTCTTGTGTGAATAGCCGCTTGGTTCTTACAACTCTAGAACTTGCCACGACGATACATTCCAGGTCCTTACCAACTTAAACCCGAGTAAGTAAATGACGGAGGCATTAGGACTAACCCTTTTTATTTCTACACCATTATTTTCTTTTTTATTTTTACCACCTACCCAAAATCCCTCTAGTTAACCCCTTTGAGCCTAAACCTTTTCATTTCATAACCCAAAACAAACACCCTTTCACCCACCAAAACCTTTTTATTTTAACCCTTTGTTTTAGTAACAATCTCGGTTTTTCGTATGACTTAAAAAAGATAGTAAAAAAATAAAATAAATAAAATAAAATAAAAATAAAAAATGATGATGAAGCAAAAGAGAAATAAACAAACAAGTTTAGCCAAAATAACTTGGTTTGAATAATGGCTTCATCAAAATAAAAATTTCAAACATAAAAAGTCTTACGAAAACCGACGCTTTTTACGCCTTTCGCCCTTTTACTAACCACTAACACAACCACCTACCTTTAACCCAAGTCTAACCCCTCACCCAGAAGTCCTCTTTATATTTACAAAGGTGTATAGTTAAAAGGAGGAGGATTGATTGCTTGGCAAGCTTATGGTAGGAGTAAGTTCCATGCCGCTCTCGAGTGATTCACTAAAATACATCTTCGGCCGAGTGTTGAGTGATCCCCGTGAGGTATGTGAACTCGTATATAAGTGGAATTTTAAAAAAGGCATGTTATGCCCTAATAAGTAATTTATCTTATGTAATGTTTTAAATAAATCATGACGAATAGGATTGTAAATAAATAAAAATAAAACTTAATAAAGAATCTTGGAAATCCCGACACTCTATGACAAGCCCAAAAACCTTCTCTTCTACCCATTCCATTTGGGAGTGTAAAGCCACATTATAAAGAGTTTTGCTTGAGGTCAAGCAAAGATTCAAGTGTGGGGGGGTATTTGATGTGCACAAAATGCAACATATAAATTACATAAATTGTGGCATAAAACTAACCCTTTTTAGTACTAATGTTGGAAAAAGTGTGTTTTTGTCTTCCTTTTGTATTTTCAGTATTAAATGAGCTCAAATGAACAAAAGAAGCAAAAAGACAGCTAAATCTAACATAAATACAGAAGGCTGAACACGCCCCGTGCTCAGTGAGCACGGGGGCGTGCCCAAGTGCCAGCAGAAAAGACAAAGTTGTAGAAGCTTCTATCACCCACCACGGGGGCGTGCCCAGCGGACACGGGGTCGTGGTCAACTCTAAGATTCGCAGAATCTGTGGAAATCTTGATAGTACAAATACGCTTCTGCACACGGGGGCGTGCCCAGCGGACACGGGGGCGTGGTCAACTAATGCAGACAAACTGCAATTAATGAAGAAAGAGAAGGAAGGTGGACACGGGGCCGTGCCCGAGTCTCTGTTCAGCCTATAAATAGGGTTGCTTGGCTCATTTGCAAACCATCCCTTGGCACACCACCTCTCTCACACTTCACCCAGCACCATCACAACACCATCATCCACCACCATCATCCATCGTCCATCATAGAGTGTGCGAGTCGTCTCGGGATCCAAGATTGATCGTAAGAGTTCTTGACAATCAAAGGCCATGTTTGCCTAAGTCTCTTACATCACTTGGTGAAGACAAGTGTCTAGTGTAATACTTTTTATTTTTAATCTTTTCGCACTTTTTACTTGGTTATGTATTAATGACTTTAATAACTAGTTTCTTATGTTGAAGGTGGTTCTTCCTTATCGTTTGTCCATGGTGTCTTGGCATTATTTTACTGTCTATATAAAATAAAAGATTTTCACCATTCACATCTCCACGGTCTATATGGAGATATGTTGGCTACCTGGTCGGGGGTTAAGGGAACGGTTTGGTAAGAGTCTTGCCTTGTTCAGTGTATAGATCCTGCAAGGACCTGGGTCAAATTTAGTAGGACCTCCTTCAATACCCACCGGTATTGGATGGCGGGGGTCCAAACTCTTTGATCCCCTCATATGTAAGCTACTATTAATACTTTAACCCGGCTACTTAGGACTGTATCCCTGCTGACTCAGACTACTTAGCTGAGGGTAACGTCACCTTCAAAAGAGGGGCCTACCATAATATGCATTAATAACTTAATTAATTATTTTTCAATAATCCGACCCTTTAGGATTGTATCCTTGCTGACTCAAACTTCTGGGTTGAGGGTAACGTCACCTTCAAAAGAGGGGCCTACTACAATAACTAAGATAATCTCTTAAAAAGTGCAAAAGTGCGGAAATAATCAAAGGTTACACTAAACACGAGTCGGAGCCAAGTGATTCATCTTGTCTATCTGTTTTTCTTTTATTTTATTTTTCAAATTTTAGTTAGTTTTTATTTTTCTAGTTTAAAAACATTTTTCTAACTTTTGATTTGATTAGACATTGAGGATAAACCGGTACTAAAAGCACTTGTGTCCTTGGACGACCTCGATATCTTGCCAACACTATACTACGCTCACGATGGGTGCACTTGCCCATATGTGTGTTTGGTGTTAGTAAAATATCGTGTTTTATAAATTTAAAACTTGGCTAACGTGTAAAAAGGGCTTAAAATATACTTAAATATATACCATACCACACACGCATCACTAGGTTTGAGGGATTTAAGCATAAAATGCTTGAACTCAAACCGAAAGCTCGTACGAAGTGTGTGTTCGTTCTGGGACGCGAAGCAAGTAAGTACCTTGAAAGCTAGAATTTTTGCATAATGAATAATTTAGTTACGAAATGTTATGGGATTGTTGTGGGATGTTACGGAAGGGTGTGGGGGTGAACCGGGTCAGTTTGGGTTAGAGCGGGGTCGGAAAATGGCTGCAAAATATGAAAAATCATCCATAGCATGCTGGTCGCCACCGTAGCTTACGGCGGTCGCCGTAGCTTACGGTGGACCCTGAAATGATTTTGCCACCGTAAGGCAGTAGATCCGGGCTGTAAAGAAATAAACACCACCGTAAGCTACGGTGGGCACCGTAGCTTACGGTGGAGACCATTTTCAGCCATTTTGAAATAGGTTGTTCTGTTTATTGTTTTATTCATACGGAAAGTATTAAGAACGTTATAATGGGATTCTAAAGGTTAAGAAAAGTGACATTAAGATATGTGGAGGGAAGAATACCATAATGATGGTGGTCGGAAACGTCGTGTTTCCAAAGGAAGTTTGAGGATGTATTTGTCGCGAGTATTTTTACATGATTAAAAAGAATGAGAGCTATGCATTATCATTTTGACTACATGATAGAAAGAAGGAATGAACGGTTAAAATAAAGAATGATGTTTATGTGTAGATGGCGGATACGAATGAGGATGAAGCGATACAACAAGAACAACTGAAAACTATGATTTCGGAAGAAACTGGAAAGGCAATGCAGGCAAATATTCCTCAATTGGCCCAAGAAGTGGAAAGTCATGTGTTGGAAGTGGTGGAAACAATGATGGCGAGTAAGATGGACGAGTTGAAGGGAATGAGGCGAGATACAGTATCTTCAAGCCTTTCTCTTCCACCTTGTTGTTGAGAAAAATTTTGTGGTTGTTGAAAGTTAGTTCGTTGATTCTATTGGTTACTACTATTGCCGGGATCTCTCCAACCAAGGTTTGGGTGGTTACGCCATCCTTGGTTGTAGGTACCCGTTGGAGGACCCGACGGCCTAGGTTTGTTATCAATGTAGTTTACCGTTTCTGTTTGTTCATCTAATTCTTTCATACAACTCCAATTTTCATGTGGCCCACCACACCCTTCACAAGCCATAACCGAGGCTGTTTTTGTCATTTCTAGCTTTTTGATTTTCGAAGATAGGGCCTCGATTTGGGCTTGTAAAGAGGTGCTTTCATCAACCCTATGGGCGCCCGGGGCAATAGATTTATTACCTCAGGGAGTGTGCCATTGAAAATTGGTTTGAGCAATTTCCTCAATTTGATTATATATTTCATTTGGGCGACGATTACCTAAAAGTCCCCCGGAGCTAGAATCAAGTGTTTGTCTTGTGTGTGGCAACAACCCAATGTAGAAAGTGGATACTTGTTGCCATACCGCAAGACCGTGATGAGGACACTTTCTTAGTAGCTCCTTGAACCTTTCCCAAGTTTCATATAAGGATTCCCCATCTTCTTGTGAATATGTATTAATTTCAGTCACTAATTTAGCCGTTTTAGCAGGAGGGAAATACTTATATAGAAACTTTTGGGCTAGTTCATCCCAGGTGTTTACCGAGCCAACTGGGAGGGTGTTAAGCCAAGCCTTAGCTCGGTCTTTTAGTGAAAATGGAAACATCCGAAGGCGAATGGCATCGTTTGATGCTCCATTGATCCGAAAGGTATCACATATTTCCAAGAAATTAGTAATATGTAGATGGGGTTCCTCGTCCGCAAGCTCATGGAAGGTTACGGAGTTTTGAAGCATTTGTATCAAATGTGGCCGAAGTTCGAAGTTGTTGGCTTCGACATTTGGTGCATTGATAGCGGCGCCTAGATTTCCTACGGCGGGTCGTAGGTAATCCATGAGGGTACGTTGGTCCGCCATTGGAAGTGGTTCCCCCGAAACTTTCTCTTGATTTTTAGCTTTAAGTCTTTTTCTGAGAAAGCGTTCGGGTTCTTCTAGAGGTTCTTTTATGTCTCTACTAGAACTGGAGCTCATGCACTACGTAGGAAGTTTAAATGTGGCGCCAAGGTTCCAAGTCCTGCGATTAAAACAAAAAAGAATGTTGGTCAGAAGGTTCACCACGGCCCCGTGCTCAGCGAACACGGCCCGTGGTCAAATTTACAGTAATTGTTCTCCGGATCCCTGTTACTGGGAGTTGGACACGGCCCCATGTTGCGCCGACACGGCCCCGTGCTCAGCCCTCTGTAACTCGGAAAATAAAAACTGCCAGTGATAGTGCTGGGCACGGCCCGTGTCCAACCAGGCACGGCCCGTGCTGAGCTCTGCAGAAACTGAAAAACTAAAAAAAATCCTAAAAAAATGAAAAATAAGAAAAACGATTAGGACGTTGATTCCTAACTTTCTTAAAATCCTTGTGTCCCCGGCAACGGCGCCAAAAACTTGATGCGTGTGAAGTGTTATATATATTAGGTGTATATTTTAAGCCCTTTAACACTTTTTTTAGCCAAGTTTTAAATTTATAAAACACGATATTTTACTAACACTAAACACACATATGGGCAAGTGCACCCATCGTGAGCGTAGTATAGTGTTGGTAAGATACCAAGGTCGTCCAAGGACACAAGAGCTTTTAGTACCGGTTTATCCTCAACGTCTAATCAAATCAAAAGTTTAGAAAAATGTTTTAAACTAAGAAAATAAAAACTAACTAAAATGCTGAAAATAAAAATAAAAGAAAAACAGATAGACAAGATGAATCACTTGGTTCCGACTCGTGTATAGTGTAACCTTTGATTATTTCCGCACTTTTGCACTTATTTAAGAGATTATCTTAGTTATTGTAGTAGGCCCCTCTTTTGAAGGTGACGTTACCCTCAACCCAGTAGTTTGAGTCAGCAAGGATACAATCATAAAGGGTCGGATTATTGAAAGATAATTAATTAAGTTATTAATGCAAATTATGGTAGGCCCCTCTTTTGGAGGTGACGTTACCCTCGACTAAGTAGTCTGAGTCAGCAGGGATACAGTCCTAAATAGCCGGGTTATAGTATTAATAGTAGTTAACTTATGAGGGGATCAAAGAGTTTGGACCCCCGCCATCCAATACCGTTAAGTATTGAAGGAGGTCCTACTAAATTTGACCCAGGTCCATTGCAGGACCTCTAAACGCTGAACAATGGTAAGACTCTTACCAAACCGTTCCCTTAACCCCCGACCAGGTAGCCAACATACCTCCATATAGACCGTGGAGATATGAATGGTGAAAATCTTTTATTTTATATAAACAGTAAAATAATGCCAAGACACCACGGACAAACGATAAGGAAGAATCACCTTCAACATAAGAAACTAGTTATTAAAGTCATTAATACAAAACCAAATAAAAAGTGCGAAAAGATTAGAAATAAAAAGTATTACACTAGACACTTGTCTTCACCAAGTGATGTAAGAGACTTAGGCAAACATGGCCTTGATTGTCAAGAACTCTTACGATCAATCTTGGATCCCGAGACGACTCACACACTCTATGATGGACAATGGATGATGGTGGTGGATGATGGTGTTATGGTGGTGGTGGGTGGTGGGTGAAGTGTGAGAGAGGTGGTGTGCCAAGGGATGGTTTGAGCTTGAGCCAAGCACTCCTATTTATAGGCCGAACAGAAGCTCGGGCACGGCCCCGTGTCCAGTGGGCACGGCCCCGTGTCCACATCCTTCTCTTTCTTCATTTAATGCAGCTTGTCTTATTAGTTGACCACGCCCCCGTGTCCGCTGAGCACGACCCTGTGTGCAGAAGAATCTTTGTACTATGAAGATTTGGTTAGATTGTGCGAATCTTATAGTTGACCACGACCCCGTGTCCGCTGAGCACGGCCCCGTGGTGGGCAATAGAAGCTTCTACCACTTTGTCTTTTCTGCTGACACTTGGGCACGCCCCCGTGCTGGCTGAGCACGGGGCGTGTTCAGGCTCCTGTCTTCTTTTTTTGCTTGGGAAGATGTTGTCGTGGGGTTGGGCATGTCACGTCTTGTTCCTTTTCTTGTATTTATGTTAGATTTTGATGTCTTTTTGCTTCTTTTGTTAATTTGAGCTCATTTAATGCTGAAAATACAAAAGGAAGACAAAAGCACACTTTTTCCAACATTAGTACTAAAAAAGGGTTAGTTTTATGCCACAATTGATGTAATTTATATGTTGCATTTTGCACACATCAAGGAGTCATTGTGAAAAGGAGGATCAAGTGATGTTTGCCACCGGTTTGTTACAACTCCAACCTAAAGACTGGTGGGATGCTTATAGTAAAGAGATTGGAGAAGACAAAGTTCAAGTCTTGACGTGGTAAGACTTCAAGGAACCTTTTCTAAAGTACCACTGTCCGCAATCTGGCATTGACAGGATCCAAGAAGATTTCTTACATCTCCGTCAGAAAGATGAAACCATTGATGAAATCACCAACACTTTTCTTGACAAGCTGAAATTCTATAAAGAAATAGCGGGAACGGAAAGAATGAAAATAAACCGCTATCATGGTATGTTGAAGGCTGAATATCGGGAGTTTATAATTCCCGCCAAATGTGAAACCTTGAATGAGCTCATTAACTTGGCCTGAGATAGGGAGATTGAACTGAGAAGACAGGCAGAAAGAGGTGAGAAGAGAGTGTCTGAGAATGTTCCCAGCCCGAGCCCGTCAAAGAAACAGAAATTTCAATATCAGGGCAAGAAGGATAAGGCGAAGGGTAGCATTCCGAAATGAAAACCTTGTGGAAAGTTACACACGGGGGAGTGCTTGAAAGGGAAGAAGGGTTGTTACAATTATGGTCAAGAGGGACATCCATACTATAGATGCCCTAATCCTACCAGAACGTGCTATAACTGTTTCCAACCAGGTCATATTAAGGCTGAATGTCCCAAGCTTCAATAGAAAACCGATAAGGAAGCAAGAAATGAGGATGCCCCAAGAGCTAAGGGGAGGATGTTTCAGATCTCAACTGAAGAAGCAAAGGACCACCCGAATGTTGTGTTAGGTATATTATTATTGAACTTGATGCCTACATATGTGTTATTTGATACTGGAGCCAGTAGATCGTTTGTATCAAGTGAGATAGTGTCGCACCCCTCTTTTAGAATCGAAAGAATGCACGTGCCATTAGAAGTAGAGATAGCGGATAGTAAGAGTTATTTGTTGCATGAAGTATGTAGAGATTGTGAGATCATAGTTGAAGATGAAAAGTTTGCCATTGACCTTATTCCCATGGTATTGGGTAATTCAAGGTTGTAGTTGGCATGGATTGGCTAGCCAAACATCACGCCGAAATTCAATGCGAGAAAAAGGTGATTCATGTGTTAACACCGGGAGGAAAGCGAGTGAGTATACAAGCGGAAAGGAATGTCAATTCGAAGCTTTGTTCTATAATCCAAGCATTCAAGTATGTGCGAAATGGAAGTAAGGCGTTTCTAACCTACGTGATAGATACTAACCAGAATACCCCCAAAATGGAGGAGGTTGAAGTTGTGAAAGAGTTTCTTGATGTATTTCCGGAAGATTTTCCAGGGCTTCCACCAGAACGTGAAGTAGATTTTAAGATTGAATTGTATCCCGATGCCAAACCCGTAGCCAAAGCTCCTTATAGGTTGGCCCCAACTGAAATGCGGGAGTTAATGGTCCAGATACAAGAGTTACTCGATAAGGGATTTATACGCCCGAGTGTATCGCCTTGGGGAGCGCCTGTTCTTTTTGTCAAAAAGAAAGATGGTTCGATGCGCATGTGCATCAACTATCGAGAATTGAATAAGCTGACGGTGAAAAATCGATACCCATTGCCCCGAATTGATGATCTCTTTGATCAGTTACAAGGGGCAAGTTGGTTTTCAAAGATAGATTTACGGTCCGGATACCATCAGTTAAGGGTGCGGGATGAGGATGTGGCGAAGACGGCTTTTAGAACGCGATATGGACATTACGAGTTCTTAGTAATGTCCTTTGGGTTAACGAATGCGCCCGCCGCGTTCATGGACCTTATGAATCGAGTTTGCCGGGCCATGTTAGACAAATTTATTATAGTTTTTATTGATGATATCTTGGTTTATTCCCAAAGTAAGGCCGAACATGTATGCCATTTGCGCGAAATTCTTGAAGTACTCCGTAAGGAGAAATTGTACGCGAAATACTCTAAATGTGCTTTCTGGCTTAGAGAAGTACAATTTCTCGGTCATGTGATTAATGCGGATGGTATCTTAGTGGATCCGTCAAAAGTGTAAGCTGTTATGAAATGGGTACCTCCAAAGAACCCAAGTGAAGTGAGAAGCTTTTGGGTTTAGCAGGCTATTATAGGAGGTTTATTCAAGACTTTTCTAAATTAGCCCTGCCAGTTGACCAAGTTAACCAAGAAGAATGAGAAGTTTACATGGGGTACAGATCAAGAAAAGGCGTTTCAAACTTTGAAGGAAAAGCTGTCGAGCTCCCCGGTACTAACTTTACCTGATGGAACGGAAGACTTGGTGGTGTTTACTGATGCATCACACCAAGGGTTGGGATGTGTTTTGATGCAAAGGGGTAGAGTCATTGCCTATGCTTCAAGGCAATTGAAATCACACGAAAGTAATTACCCAACCCATGACTTGGAGTTAGCAGCAGTAGTGTTTGCTTTGAAGGTATGGAGGCATTATCTATACGGTACGAAAAGCACAATTTATTCTGACCACAAAAGCCTTAAATACTTTTTCGAGCAAAAAGATTTAAATATGAGGCAACGAAGGTGGCTAGAACTTCTTAAAGATTATGATTGTGAAATCCTTTATCATCCGGGTAAGGAAAATGTAGTGGCCGATGCCCTGAGCCGAAAGGACTATCCGCCTCCAATTCAAGTGAAATCCATGAAGATGGTAGTTACACCTCGATTTCTCGAAAGGATTAAGGAAGCCTAAATCAAGTCGCTGAGTGAAATGGATTCAAGAAAGGAAAGAATAAAGGGGTTGGTGGATAAATTAGAAGAAATATCCGGCGGAATTAAAACAATGTATGGCCAGATATGGATACCTCGGTTTAGTGAAGCAAAAGAAGTGTTACTCGAAGAAGCTCACAAATCCTGATTTTCGGTTCATCCAGGAGCTACAAAAATGTATTTGGATTTGAAGAAAAGTTATTGGTGGCCCGGTATGAAACATGATATCGTCAAGTATGTTGCAAAATGTTTGACCTGTTTACAGGTAAAGGCAGAACATCAGAAACTATACGGGAAGTTGCAACCGTTAGAAATTCCGGTATGGAAATGGGAAGAAGTGACGATGGACCTAGTGACCAAGCTTCCTAAGACAAGGAAAGGTCACGATGCTATATGGGTGATCGTGGACCGCCTCACCAAGAGCGCGCACTTCTTACCCATTCGGGAGACTTTCTCTTCTAAAAGGATGGCGGAGATCTATGTTAACGAGATAATATATCGACACGGAGTCCCTGTATCTATTGTGTCGGATCGAGATACCCGATTCACATCTCGATATTGGCAAGGTTTTCATGAGAGCATGGGTACAAAATTACATTTCAGTACCGCCTACCACCCCCAAACGGATGGTCAGTCTGAGCGAACCATTCAAACACTCGTTGACATGCTGCGAGCGTGTGTGATAGATTTCGGGGGAAGCTGGGATGACCACTTGCCATTGGTGGAATTTTCATACAACAATAGCTACCATAACAGCATTCAAATGGCACCGTATGAAATGTTGTACGGAAGAAAGTGTAGAACTCCAATTTGTTAGGGAGAGGTGGGGCAAAGAGAAATTGCGCCCAATGATGTAGTAGCTAAACCTAACGAAAAGATCGATCTTGTGCGAGCCCGTTTAAAAGCGGCTCAAGATCGACAAAAGGCCTACGCAGATCGAAGAAGATGACCTATCGAGTTTCAGATAGGTGATCATGTGTTATTAAAGGTTTCCCCATGGAAAGGTATAATCCGTTTCCGTAAGCGAGGAAAGCTAGGCCCCCGTTACATAGGACCTTTCAACATTTTAGCCCTGGTTGGAAAGGTAGCATATCGGTTGGAATTACCGCCAACCTTAGATGGAATACATGACACATTCCATGTGTCACAATTGAGAAAGTGCTTAGCGGATGAGACGGCATACGTGCCCCTCGACGATATTGAATTGGACGAAAGATTGAATTACATTGAAAGACCGATAGCTATCAAGGATTCCAAGGTAACGCACCTTCGGAACAAAACTATAAAGCAAATCTTGGTGCAATGGCAACATCGGAAAGGATCGGATCTTACATGGGAGTTAGAAGATGAAATGAGGGAGCACTACCCGACATTATTTGGTACGTATTAAGGTTTCGGGGACGAAACCTCTTTTAAGGGGAGTAGATTTGTAACACCCCAAAAATATGCAATTTATTATGTTACCTAAATGCCTAGTTATGTTATGTTAACTAGTTAGATGCACATAATTAGTGAATCAATAAAAGGAAAGAAATGTGACGATTAAACAATAAGGAAAACTAGAGGGTTAAACTTGTTAAAAGAATGAAAGTTATTAAATAAAATAAAATAAAAACACAAAACACACACCTTGTGTGTGTTCTGTGGATCGATCAGGAGCAGGAAACCAAGAAGAAACCCTAGTTTTCATAAATTCACAAGATTAGGAAGGAATTAAGGGCCTAAACTGATGCATGAACTCAAATCTTTAACCATCTAAGCTTGTTCAACACAAGGTAAGCCGAAAATTCTGATTTGGTGGTTTGTAGAAAGTGGGTTTTAACCCAATCATGAATTTATGTGGAAATCTTGTGTAATTGTGAGTTAGGAATTCATAATAGATTGAGAATTTTGTTTAATTTCGATTGTTTGGGTGATTTAGGGTTTATACCTACTTGTTGTAGGAGTATGATGAACATGATGATTTAAATAATATGCTTATAGATGTGAATTGATGCATAATCTGTATGTGATAGAGAAATTAGATAAGTTAATGTAGGGTGAAAGAAATATGTGAATTTGATTGCTTCTTGTTAGACTAGAAAGTGAACAAGTAGAACTATGCTATGAACACTTGTACCTTGTGCTTTGTTGATATTGTGCACACCAAGTGTTTGATGAAATGCTTCAATAAAGAATTCAGCCATGTTAACCATAAATTTTATGTAAAAATCATGATTGAATGTGTTTGTGAAGTAAGAGTAAAAATGTATGACATCTTATCAAGGAATGTATGTTAATATGTTCATGGCATGAATTCTAAGTATGAATGATTATGTATAGGTGTAAAGGAGGAAAGTTCGAGTCACGCGAACCAACAAGGAAACCAAGAACGAGGTACGCTACTTGTACAATTCATGATTTTATTATATTGTTGTGTTTAACATTAGATGTGTCAATTGAATCAAGTATGAAAATGGTATATGTGTAGACCCTTTTTGTAAACGGGTCAAAGGATGAGATTGTAAGAATAGAAGGAATGGTATGAAGTTCCATTTGGAACATACTTGTGAGCAAGAATGAAAATATGTAGTAATTTACAAGTTGCGGATGTCATAATGGTTACAAGTCCGTAAGTTAGATTCTTGAGTTTAAAGAAAGAAATTTAGTTTTAATGAGTTTGCTTTGTTGTGGCTATGTAGGTAAATCTCAAGTTTAGTTTTCAAGTTTCGCCCGGTTCGAACACACTTCAAGGCCCGCCTCATGTTCCGCTAATTATGTAAAGAAGACAACGCTTAATATTTTGGTCGCGTTGTCTATGTCTAGTAGTTAAAAAACTTAGTTCTTGTTATGTATTTTGAACTTAACGAATTTCGTATGCGTGTCAAAGTTGTTTGATGGTATATATTATGCCTTTTAAAAGTGTCGTGTTAAACATATATTTTGAATGTGAAAAACAGGGGACCACTCCTATTACGAATAGGTCATGCCCAAATTTCGTTAGATTAGTATGTTATTATTTAAATACATTAAGAGGAAAAAAGTCTTTGGGCGTTACATTTAGAATACAATCAAACAGTACAAAGTACTCCTCACCAGGTGCACTCTCAATCACTTAGTTCTTCTGCCTTTTGGCTCTAAGTGAAACTGTTACATTGACAGAAAAGAACTACACACAGGAGGAGAGAATTGTCGGTGACATCACCATAAAAGCGACCCCTAACAACTCATTAATTAGTGTAACTGCAAGATAGTTACTAAAGATAATGTTATATTGAAACTACTATTCTTAAAAAAATATCCCATTAAGCCATACACAAGACACAAATTTTACAATGTGATTGAAATTAATACGCGTCTCCTTTTGCTCAAGTCATCTGTGGAAAATTATTCGTCAACGGCTGTTTTGGGGTTATCTTGGTGGGCCTCGGCAGTCGGTCCAGTGGTCCACAATGCCGTGCAACGACAAATACGGTTAGCGCCTAAATCTAGTCAATTTGGATTAGTTAGAAATCGTATTTGTGGTCCTGAAAGAAGGAAGGTAACGTGACACATTCAGCTTCAACAAATACGTGACACATTAAGCTTCTACCATTCTCACATATTTATATAGAGAGAGGGATAAAGTGTCTGCATATCTACTCCGTTCAATTTTTTATAAATGCATCACCATTAGATATAATAAGGCTTTAAATTTATCAATTAATATTATCTAACCGTAATATTAGATATAATAAGTATCCTTGAGCCAAACGGGTTTTACCGGTAATTTCACCGTCGTGCCTACGGGCGGGTGGGTTACCGGGTTTTCCCCGGAATTGATGGTAGACTCGGGTTACTCTCGGAGTACTCCGTTTGTCCAGTAAGTGCTCCGAGAGTGCTTGGGATTTACTTTGTTGGCCGTTTAAAAAATATTTATATATATATATATATATATATATATATACATATACATATATATATATATACATATATATATATATAGATAAAGGTTCAAATGAAAACCACTTTTATTGTGAAAACTCGAAAACTAACTAAAAAAAGCCTAAAAAACACACAAAAAAAAACTTTTCTTCAATTTTTTTTATAAAAATCACTGGTTTTTATATATGGAAAAAACATTTTTTTCAAAAAAAAAAAAAAAAAATTTGTAGTACACATACACATAGGGCTGTAAACGAACCGAACGTTCAACGAACAGTTCGTGATCCGTTCGGTGGGAAGTTCGTTTATGTTCGTTCGTTTAATAAACGAACGAACATGAACAAGAAATTTCGTTCGACTAGTTAAATGAACGAACATGAACAAAGGTCTCGTTCGTTCAATTGTGTTCGTGAACGTTCGGTAAGGTGTTCGTGAACATTCGTTCATTTGCGTTCGTTTATGTTCGTATGTTCGTGTTTTAATTAAAGATTTTTATACTTTCATATATTTTATCTATACTTTTTATACTATTAAACTTTTATTTATATCATTACCCTAACAATTAAACTAGGAAACCCTCTTTCACCTTGTTTATACACCATTTCCCTTTCTTTTCTCATTAATTACATCGAAGAATATGATCTACCTCCGTTCCACAATAAGGGATTCAAGTTCCAGTGCTACTCTCTGGGCCGTCCACCTTTATCCTTCATCGCGTTCGCCAAATTTATTTGTGTTCGCTTGTGTTCGTGAACCGTTCGTGAACAAGCTCATTTCCTTAATGAACGAACACGAACATAAAATCTCGTTCGGTAAGTGTTCATGAACCGTTCGTGAATACATTTATTTCCTTAACGAACGAACACGAACAAGGCCTCGTTCGTGTTCGTTCGGTTCGTTTACAGCCCTACATACACATGTGTAGTACTACACATCTGCACTACACAAATTTTTTTTTTTTTTTTAAATTTTTTTATATAAAAAAACCTGCGAAAATTATTATGCAAAAAATATATATATATATATATATTGGTATGGTTTTTTGGCTTTTTTAATTAGTTTTCGAGTTTTAACAATAACTAGTGGTTTTCATTTGAACCTTCCCCTATATATATAAAAAATCGCTACTTTTCGAAGCAAAAAAAAAAAATCACACAAAAATTTTTTTTTTTATTTTTTTTTTTGCTTCTAAAAGTAGCGATTTTAACATAAAAATTATTAAAAAAAATTTAGATTTTTTTTTTATTTTTTTAAGGTTTTTTGGGGTTTAGTTTTTAGCATTTTAGCTGGGGGGGGGGGGTGGGGGGGTTTAGGTTTTGGGGGGGGGGGGGGGGGTGGGGGTTAGGTTTTTTTAGCTATTTTAGGTTGTGTTCAAATTGGTTCTCGCGGTTTTCACAATAAGGGTGGTTCTCGCATGAGCTCCTCCCTATATATATATATATATATATATATATATATAGGGTAGGGCTAGGTAGAAAACCCTTATGTTTTTAAAAATCCCTAGAAAACCTAACCTCTCGACATTTTTTTCTTAAAAAAATAACACATGTAATATACATGTTTTTAAGAGTTTTTGGCCAAAAAAAAACAAACAAGTGCCGAAGGATTATTTTAAAAAAAAATAAACAAATTTCAGCAACTTTTGTGACTAACATGCGTTACACAAAAAATGCTGAAACTTGTTTTTTTTTTTTTTAAATTCCTTCGGCGCTTTTTTGTTTTTTTTGGCCCCAAACTCTTAAAAACATGTATATTACATGTGTTATTTGTTTCAAAAAAAAGGTCGGGAGGTTGGGTTTTCTAGGGTTTTTTAAAAACATAAGGGTTTCCTAGGGAGCATTACCCTATATATATATATATATATATATATATATATATATATATATAGGGAGATGATCATGCGAGAACCACCTCTTTTTGCGAGAACCAATGTGAACACAACAAAAAATGCCTAAAAATAGCTAAAAATAACACAAATTTTTTTTTAATATTTTTTATATAAAAATCCTACTTTTCGAAGCCAAAGAAAAAAAATTTGAGCATAAAAAATATTAAAAAAAATTTAGATTTTTTTTAGATTTTTTTAGGTTTTTTGGGGGTTTAGGTTTTTGGGGGGTGGGGGAGGGGGGTTTAGGTTTTGGGGGGGGGGGGGGGGGGGGTTAGGTTTTTTTAGGTTTTTTTAGCTATTTTAGGTTGTGTTCACATTGGTTCTTGCGGTTTTCACAATAAGGGTGGTTCTCACATGAGCCCCTCCCATATATATATATATATATATATATATATATTATCTAACCAATTTACAATTCGTAAAGGTGATAAACAGACATTATTAAAAGTTTTTAATAATTTTTTGATAAACAGTCATTATTAAAACTTTTTAATATTTTTTTTTTTTTTGCCTTTTAAATAAGTGATACTTAAAAAAATAACTATGTAAGTTAATCTATTATTATTATCATTATTATAAAGGCCCGTGGGCATTGCGACACGGGTATATTACAAACATTAAATGGATTAATCCAATCGTTATGTAATGCATAAATCATATAAAAACAAATGTTTTGACGTATCCGATATAACTCAATGTAACTTATATAAGAATTGTGGTTGGATCAAAAATTAAAATAAATCGAATTTATACCGTATAAATGAAACAAAATCAAAACCGTGTTGATTCGTTTAGTGGGTGAGCAAAAAGAAAACGCTTCAAATTTATAACAACATGTATAAAGATACGATACGATTAAACGAAATGTATAAAGTTGTGACAAATCAGCAAACCACTTCAAATTTATAACAACACGTAAACGTGATATCATTAAAAACACAAAAAGAAAAAAAGAAAAGAAATTTTAAAACCATAGGGGTAAAATTGAAAATAACAAATTAGAGGGGGCTAAATGAAAATTTCACCGACTTTGTTATTTAAGTTATATAAGAATGTTAGTATTTTAACTAGGGGTGAGCAAACCTTAACCATTAACCGAAATTAAAGGATAACTAACCTGCAACCAAACAGATTAACGGATAACTGATATTAAGCGACGGTTATAGATAATGCTATTTGATTAACCAATGGTTATGGATAATGCTATTTGATTAACCGATAAGTCGGTCATGGATATGGTTAAAAGTGTCCCATAACAGAACGTTAACGGAACAAAACCAAACCAAAATGAATTAAGACATGCTTTTAAAATATATCTATATTTAAAATATACATGTTTAGAGAATCAAACTACAAAAAAAAATTGTACGAAAGCTTTTAATGTTATATAACTAGTTTTTGCCTCGCCTGCGTTGCGGGGCACTAAGCCGACTTTTTCTCTCTCATAACATGTACGTCTGTTACTCCCCGTTTGCGGTATTCGCATATACTGTATATATGTGCGGGCACTCAGGGGGCAAAAGTGAAAGTGCACTAATTTTAACGTTATTTTACTAATTTCGTGAAAATAATGTTAAAAAGGGGGATGGTTAATCATGCATCATGTGGTGGAATTGATAGCCGAAAGACAAGAGAGACATGCACTAATTGGCATTTGTCTTAATTGCTGAGTGTCATGTGCCTTATGTCCAAGCCTTAATACATAACTACCATTGAGCCGGGGGTCTCACTAGAAGCAGTATTTCTATTCCTACGGGGTAGAGGTAAGACTGTCTACATCTTACTCTCCTCAGACCCTATCTTAGCTTTGCTATTGGTGGGATTTACTGAGTATGATGATGATGATAACATGTACGTCTGTGTTCGATTACTTATACATACTACTCATAACACAATCTAAAAAAATATATCGAGTCAACCAATTAAAAACAAAACACTATCATACTTTTGCTAAAAGAAAACTAAAACTATAGAAAAACTATTATTTTAAACTGGGGCAAAATTGTAATTTTTCCGGACAAATGAGCGTTTTCCAGCCACCTGATACGAATAAAAATTATACCGAGTCAACCAATTAAAACAAAACACTACCATAGTTTTGTAAAAAAAAACGACGACATGACTGTAATTTTACATTGGTGAAAAATTGTAATTTGACAGGGGAAAAAACAAAAATGATGGCAAAACTGTAAATTTGAACCGAAGGCAAAATCGTAATTTGGCTGGGAGGGGAAAAACAAAACCAATGGCAAAAATGTAAAGTAAAACGGGGCAAAATCGTAATTTGGCGTAAGTGCCAGGTAGTTGTCTGGCACTATTCCCCTCCATGGAAATTGTAGTGTATATAAACTACTTTTAAATGTTTAAAATTAACTATTCTATAAATTTGACTATTTTATGCATGTATATGTTATGTTTTTATTATTTATAAAAACGATTGTAAGTGAGAGAATAATTGTCTAATATGTTCATTTGGTTTATATTTTAGTTCAGACATAGAACGGTTAATTAACGAAAACAAACCATAACCGAGAGTCTCATAATTGTGTGTGAAATGACTTAAATGCCCTTACTATTAAAAAATAACAAAGAAAACAAAAAGAGTTAAAATAAATAATTTAGGTAGGGCCCATATTTTTTATTAAAAACCTAAAACAGGTCACCATTATCTTCTCCATTACCTCACTGCCAACCCTCAACCACCGCCCCCACCTTCCACATCCTCCAATCACTGCCTCCACTCTCCTCCGGCCTAAAACATACACCTCCTTGTGTGCAATAATAGATAGCAAAGTTGAGTCACAATAACATAACACCGATAACTCTTTCGGAGTCGACCAGATAACTGTGGTAAACAGTCACAATAGTTTAGATCTAGTTCCAATAAAAAAGGTACCAAAACCATTCACAATCACCGACCTATCACCGGTGATGATGGGAACTCATCTAGCTGCTTGATGCAATCTCAAACTGGGATCATCTTCAAGATCATCGCAATCAGCATGCTCATTGACGACGGGCCAGTGGGGAAGCCCACCTTACCCGCATTGGGTTATTTCTACGAAGGCCCAATTACATAAAAGCCCACCAGATAGAGTTATCTTGCCCATTAAGGTTTCCCTTCCTTGGCAATGGGCGGGAAAACAGCTAGCACGGGAACAGACCTCATTAAATGATCGATAAGAAGAGGATCTCGTCTGAAACACTGTACTTCTCCGGCTGGGCATTAATTAAGAGACATACCTCACCGTTGGGGGTCAGACACGTGTCTGCACCCCCCGAGAGCCCTCAGAAGCCGTTAGATCACATATGGAAGATCTCTAGTGAGATAAGGGCTGGTTGTTATATAAGAGAGAAGATAAGGGAAGAAAGGAAGGTATCATCTCCGGCATCCTCTCATTTACTACACTCTCATTTACTCACCTCTCATTAATTTCCGACCAACATTCCCTCACACTTAATACACATATACATTAATTAGATTCACACCAAGGAGGAAACCCTTCGGTGATTATACTCATCGGAGGAAACTCCTCCTATTTCCCGGCAAGTTTACTTACTCTCACGCCGGAGCTTGGTCACGGATCCCCCTCCCGGGGTCCTCCGTGGCGAGGCTAACTGTTTGTTCTTTTGTAGCAACGAAGACAGAGGCTCTTGACGTCAGCGAAGATCCAGCAAACGTCATCCGTGAGTTGGGTATTCGACATTGGCGCCATCCGTGGGACCTTGGTCTGTCCGGTGTTCCCACATCAGAACTCGACGTCTAGAGAGCAGCTTATACCATCAAGAACGACATGACAACCCCACACAACTCACCTGTCATTCAGACGGCACAAAACGATTTGGATAGAGTCACGGTGGAAGACATTACCCATGAAGAAGGTAACGAGAACCAGGTTGAAAACCCAGAAAAAGCGGAGCATATCACTCCCGACTTTGTGGCCATGCATAGGGAAAAGTTAACAAAGTACCTTGAAGACTTAAAGAGACAAGAAAAGCTCGACAGCCTCAGGGCTAGACTTTCTTTTGACACACCCTCCAGCCAAGAAGGGACGAATCTTCAAAACAAGAGCAACAATGGTGACCAGCTGGAAAAGTTCATAACTGCCCTGAGGCAAATGTCCTCAGAAGAAAGGGAGGACCTTATCACAGGACAGACGCCCAAGGAGAAAGGAAAGGAGAGAGAAAACCTTGGTGACAGTGGCTTAGATCTGCCATACCTACCACGAGACTTGGCCGAGGTCTCAAAGTTCACACGAAGAATCGCAGAAGCACCTATGCCCCCCAAGACAAAGTTACCCCCAGGCTTTGACCGTTATGACGGGACAAGAGACCCCGAGGATCACCTGCATGCCTTCCGGGGAGCGGGACAGCTGGGACGATGGCCCATGCCAGTATGGTGCCACATGTTTGTACAAACCTTGACGGAGGGAGCTCGGCTTTGGTTCGACAGCCTGCCCCCGGGGAGCATAGACAGCTATGAAGAGCTAAGCGAGAAGTTCCTCAGGAACTTTGGCCAACAGAGGAAGGTAGTTAAAAATCCAAATGAGATCCTTCATATTAGACAAAGGGATAACGAGCGAATAGATCAATACATGGAGAGGTTTGTCAAGGAGAGCATGAACATCAAAGATGTCCCGGAGGTCATGAAGATTAGCAGTTTCATAAACGGGCTAAAACATGCCCAGCTGTGTGAGAAGCTAGGGGAGGAGTTCCCCCACTCATTTGACAGCCTTATGGACAGGGTCAGAGCCTTTGTCAGAGGGAAGGATACGGTCAGCAAAGCCAAGGAAACAGACGTCGCGCCCCGGAGGATCGCCCCAGTCACAAAGCCTCCTGACAAAGGTACACCCTACTCTCGAAAACCTGCTTTTGATAGAATGATGCATGACAGAATGAGACCCTCGTACTCCCCGTACAAACCCCGAGGGAGGGGTCCTCCCTTGTACTCTGATAATTTCACCCCCCTCACCAAGACACCGAGTGAGATACTGGCCACTGAAAGGGTAAAGAACTCCTTCCCAAGACCACCACCCATAAAGCCTGGGCCGAAAGCACAACCAAACGAATATTGTGAGTTTCACAAAGGCTTCGGGCATAAAACCGATGACTGCATGTATTTAAAAAGAGAAATAGAGGCTACAGTAAAGACGGGAAGGCTGGCCCACTTGGTCAAGGAAATTAAGGAAGGGGGAGGGGACCGCAAGGGAAGAGATGCAAGGGAGCCTGGGAGGGCGGATGTTGACATGATTAGAAGGAGGAATGAGTTCGATACCACCCGTAGTGTAAAAGCCAGGATCCTGGGCTCCCCGAACTGCATGAAAGCTCCCATCCTTATGCCATACCTGGAAGAAAGTGAGGTACAACGACTCCCCCTGAACATCTCAGCCATAATAGCAGGGCATAAGGTGTCTCGAATACATGTGGACGGAGGATCAGGCGTCGAGGTAATATACGAGCATTGTTTTCTTAGATTCGACAGAGATGTAAGAGTTCGGTTAGAAGAAGATTCCATCCCCTTGGTGGGGTTCAATAACAACATATCGCATCCCTTGGGAAAGATCAGGCTCCCGTTTACGGTTGGGGTAGGGGACTGAGTCCGAACGATAAATCTGACCTTCACAGTAGTCAGGGCACCCTCAAAATACAATGCAATCCTGGGAAGACCTGGAATTGGAGACTTGCAAGCGCAGGCGTCCACCCCCCACGGGGCTTTAGTATTTCAAACACCAAAGGGCCTAGCATGGGTCAAATCTGCTTATGAAGTAGTCTCTTCCGTGTCCAAAGGAGAAACGCTAGAAAAGCCCCAGCGGAAGGGGGTGGAAGAATGGGTCCTCTGCGACAGATTTCCAGAACAAACCGTGAAGGTAGGAAGCCACCTGAGCGACAAGTGCAAAAGTGCTCTGAAGGAGTTGCTCCTCCATAACATAGATGTGTTTGCGTTTCAACATGGGGACATGACAGGAGTCCCCAGGAGTCTAACTGAGCACCGGCTCAACACCTTCACGTGGGCGAAACCAGTAAAACAGAAGAAGCGAAGCATGGGGCCTAATAAAAGAAGGGCTGCTTGTGAAGAAACTCGAAAACTACTCAGAGCCGGGATAGTCAGGGAAGTGAAATACCCGTCCTGGGTCGCCAACCCAGTCATGGTTCAGAAGAAGGACGGGGGGTGGAGGATGTGCATCGATTTTCAAGATCTAAACAAAGCATGTCCCAAGGACTGTTATCCTCTCCCGGAGATAGACACCCAGGTGGACTCTTTGTCCCAGTACCCCCTAAAATGTTTCCTGGACGCCTACAAGGGATACCATCAAATCCAGATGTCGATAGAAGATGAGGAAAAAACCGCCTTCATCACGGATGAAGGGACGTTCTGCTACACCAAGATGCCCTTCGGCCTCAAGAATGCTGGGGCCACATATCAGAGGTTCATGAACACCTTGTTTAGGGAGCAACGAGGAAGGAACTTGGAGGTGTACGTCGATGATATTGTTATCAAAAGCTTGACGGAGACGGCCATGATAGACGATATAGCCGAGACTCTCCACACTATGCAGGATGTGAACATGAAGTTAAACCCGGGGAAGTGCTGTTTTGGAGTAGAGGAGGGGAATTTCCTGGGAGTAGTGGTCACCAAGGGAGGGATCAAAGCAAATCCGGAGAAAACCCAAGCGGTGGCTGAGATGCGATCCCCCAGGTCCCTAAAGGACGTCCAGCAGCTAAATGGAAGACTAATAGCATTAAACCGTTTCTTATCAAAGGTAGCCGACAGGACCCTCCCCTTCATGAAAGTATTGAAAGACTGCCTCCAGACAAACAAGTTTAAATGGACCACAGAGGCTGAGGCTGCCTTTCAAGAAATGAAAGCATACATCTGCAAGCTCCCGATGTTGGCAACCCCAGTACCCGGAGATCCGCTGCTCCTGCATCTATCCGCCTCGAAAACAACCATAAGTGCGGTTATGATGGTAGAACGGGAGGGGAGACAGATCCCCATATATTTCATCAGCAGAACGCTTTAGGGGCCCGAAGAGCGATACATGCCTCTAGAAAAGCTCGCATTAGCCCTTGTCTTCGCATCCCGAAGACTCAGGAGATATTTCCAAGGGCATAAGATTACCTTAATGACCGATCAACCCCTTCAAAAGGTACTCAGGAGGCCGGAGTTGTCAGGACGGTTAGCTAAATGGGCTGTGGAGTTAGGGGAACACTCCCTGGAGTTTAAGCCCAGAACGGCCTTGAAGGGACAGATACTGGCCGACTTCTTAGCAGAAGTCCCTGAAGACGAAGAGAATGAGCTGTTAAAATGGGAAGCCTTAGAGGAAGAAGAAAGAGAGAAGGAAGACGATGCGGTATGGAAGTTGCTCACCGACGGAGCATCTAGTGAAGAAGGGAGTGGAGCAGGAATCACACTTATAAGCCCTGAGGGGGTCGAGCTGACATATGCCATAAGGTTGGACTTCCAGAACACCAACAATACCGCAGAGTATGAAGCCCTCCTAGCAGGAATGAGGCTGGCACAGAAAATGAAAGCAGGACACGTAGAGGCTAGCACTGATTCACAACTGGTAGTGAAGCAGTACCAAGGGGAATATGAAGCCAAAAACGGCACCATGGCCCAATACGTGGCAAAAGTAAAAGAGATGGCTAAGGCATTCAAAACTTTAAAACTGGAGTACATCCCCCGCGGAAGAAACAGAAAATCGGATGCCCTCAGTAAGCTGGCTTCAGTGGCATTTGACCACCTCGCAAAAGAAGTCAAGGTGGAGATCCTGACATCTCCTTCCCTTGACACAAAGGAGGTTGTGGCGATTGAAGGTACTCAGGAAACATGGATGACACCGATCATTAAGTTCCTCCGGGATAGAATTCTACCCGAGGGGGAATGGGCAGCCAGAAAGATAAGGGTCAAAGCCCTGCAATATAAACTGATCGAAGGAGAGCTATACCGAAGATCATATCTGGGCCCGTCCCTAAAGTGTGTTGACATGGAAGAGGCTGAATATGTGGTCAGGGAAATGCACGAGGGGATTTGCGGAATGCACTCAGGACCAAGGACGATAGTGAGAAAGGCAATGAATGCAGGATTTTACTGGCCACGGATGTACGAAACAGCATCCGAGGAAATCAAGAAGTGTGATAACTGCCAAGTGCATGCACCAATGACTCACCGACACAAACACCCCATGATACCGGTTTCAATATCCTGGCCATTCCAAAAATGGGCCATCGACATAATCGGGCCTTTCCCGGAGGGCCTGGGAGGGGTCAAATACGTGGTGGTGGCCATTGATTATTTCACCAAGTGGATCGAAGCGAAGCCCCTGGAAAAAATTACCGGAGAGCAGATGAGAAGGTTCGTGTTGGATAACATCATATGCAGGTATGGGGTCCCAAAGGAACTGGTGAGCGATAACGGGGTCCAGTTTGCCGGAAAGCCTTTCAAACCGTGGTGCGAGCAAATGCAGATTCAACAAGTGTTTACCTCCATGACCCATGCCCAGAGCAACGGATTGGTGGAGAGAGCTAACCAAAGTGTCATCAAGGGAATGAAAGGAAGGCTTGGAAGAAAACAAAAGTGCTGGCTGGAAGAACTTCTATTCGTACTGTGGGCATACAGAACCACTCCCAAAAGTTGCAACGGGGAGACCCCGTTTAGCCTTACCTATGAGACGGAAGTTGTCATCCCCGCCGAGATAGGGTCCCCGACTGCCCGGATGAGGCTTCGAGACGAAGAAAATGAACAGGACCTAAGAATGAACTTGAACCTGCTGGAGGAAAGAAGGGAGATAGCGGCAGTCAGAGAGGCCAAATACAAAAAGCTACTGGAGAGTTACTACAACACCGGGATGAAGAAACTCAACCTCGTCCCGGGGGATCTAGTCCTTAGAGCCAATGAAGCCAGCTTGCAAGAAAACACTGGAAAGTTAGGCCCCAACTGGGAGGGGCCCTACCGTGTCACATGGGCGAATGGTAAGGGAACTTGCAAGTTGGAAACGCTTGAGGGCAAGGAGGTCCCCAGGACCTGGAATCTCATGCAGCTTAGGAAATATTATGTGTAAGGGGTTCACCCCCAAAAAACAAAACGGCCAAGAGCCACTTTTGTAACAACTAACTGTTAGTCTGGGGCTCCCCCAAGGACAGACCTTTTGTAACAAACTTTAATGGGAAGTGTAAACCCCCTAGAAATTAAATGAAGAACGGACAGAACACGTCCCCTTTTGAAAAAACAATGGACATCATACCTAGGCAGACGTGCCCAGGAAACACCATTAAATCTAAACTAGAACAAACAAGCACACGTGTACAAGGCATCCAAAACATGTCAAAAGCCCGGCCGTGGGGCTGATAAGGGTCTAGCTAACCCAAGGCAGACAGAACAAGTCAAAAACATAATGCCACATTATAAGCTTGTCCATCGATTGGCCTCGAACAAACAATCATAGTTTAACAAACAAACAAAAAGTACAACACACTCTTGCATACAAAACTACGAGAGGGAATCCACTTTATTAATACAAAATACATATACAAAGAAAGGCCTCAATAACTTTGAAAAGAGTAAACAACATGCAAATACTACGAGATGAAATGAAGACACGACCCCTCTCCTAACGGTCCATAAATCTCCAGGGAAGCACCTAACTGACCTTCTGTAAAAACCCCTGCAAAACAAACAACCACAGCAAGAAACAGGCAACAAAGCAAAGAAACAATATACAATCATAGCCCATATGATTAGAAGCTAAGGCGGTCCCCGACATGAAGGACCCCTCCCAAACAGTCAAGCAAAAGGCAAAAGTATCCTAGGGCAAGTAAAAGTTATTACAACCATATCAAAATGTGCTAAGTGTTTGAAATTCATTGGGGATCACCCCCGGAGAGAGATGGTGGAGACAAAGGACCGGCAAAGGCGAACAGGGCTTTCAGTTCATCAATAGAGATCAGGGGATGCTCCAGGATTTTCCCAAGGATGGCCGGGGTTTTACACCCAAACTCCTCATTCAGCTTAGACAACCTCTTCTTTGCTTAAGAATTATAAAGAGGAGTCTCCTTCCTGTCCAAGCCTTGAGCGGAGTACTTATAGCCATCCTTCAATCCCGACTGGTACCCAACATCCCTGTAAGCCATGTATACCTCCTCTAGGCCGCTCTTGAAATCCTCTGACTGAGCAACAGCAGCAAGGAAGGCTCCAAAACCTTCAGTAATTAGCCAATGCTTTTCCCCCGCCAATCGTTGGTTGTCATCGAAAGTTATCCCATACTCTGCATACATGGCATTGAATTGCTCCTGGGAAACAGAACCAACTTCCTTCACATGCTTCAGCTCAGCAGTAAGCTCCTCCTTCTCTTCAACCAGTGCTGCCATCTCCCGCTCCCAAGCCTGTTCTTTCCTTTCAAGCATAGCTCCAGCTCCCTGGATAAAAAAGCAATAAGTACAAAAAAAAGGGGGGGGGGAGGGAGAGGACTATGTACCTTCCCCTCCTGCAACTTCCTTTCAGCATCAACCACTTGGCACCTAAGCCCAGCAACAAAAGACTGGGAAGCCTTAAGCTCAGCCTTAAGCCCTTCATTTGCCCTCCTCAGATCGTCGACTCTCTGCAACATCCCAGCGCCCCTAAAAAGCTTTCACACAGGGACATGCCATATTGATCCTCGAAGAGGTCGTCCCTCAAAGCAGAGTTTACAAATTTGTGTGAGGGAGGAACAGCATGGTCCAAAAAGTCCCTAGCGGCTTCGGGAGTCCCTATTACTGAGGAGCTAGTCACCTTCCATTTAGGGACATAAGCAGAAGGGATGGCATCGGCAAACAGAGGGGCAAGAGGAGACCGATGAACAGAACCTTCGAGGAGAGTGGGTCTGCTAGTCCCAGTAGCACGAGAGGGAGAAAGCTCGAAAGCTGAGGAAAAACGAGCTATCCCCACCTCAGAAGCCTTATCCCAGACACGGGAAGAAGAGGGACCAGTAGGAACCTCTATGGGCTCCTGGGAACTCCCCTGAGAAGTAAGAAAAAGAACATCAGAGGCAAGGCAAAAGACAGAAAAAATGAGACCAAGATAAAGCTCACCAGCAGAGGAGCGCTCACTAAGCTCGAGGACCTCAGATGCTTAGACAGGGAACCTTTGACCCCAGCAGGGGGGAGATCAGAAGCAGCTTTTGATGAAGGAGGAAGTTTTTGACCACTGGCACTCCGAAGTCGTTGACGAATATTACGGGGAGCAGGGGCTGGCTGAGGACTGGCGGATCGTCTCTTACGAACTAGCTGGATTTCTACATCTTCGTCATCGCTTTGACCGGAGGGATGAACAGGAGGAAAGTCAGGAGAACTCTCCTCCTCATCAGAAGGATTCTCCTCGTCACCACCCACGGCAATAGAGCCCCCGGCCTGGGTGGATCCCCCAGTAACCTGCACCTCCGCATTCAACCTAGGGTCAATCTCGTTGTCAACCACATACTTAACATCTTTGGAATCACCCTGAAGTAGCCTCCACAAAGTTATCTCTACACAAAAAAGAGACACTAAAGATGACTACACGATCTTCAAGACACTAACCATAAATGACAGATCAAGAACAAAGAAATACCTTTTTTGCCGAAAAAAGCCCTAGGACGAACCGGATAGGAGGGGCTCAACCCTCCCATGGCAAGCATCCCTTCAGAAAAGGTGAATGCCCTCGTTGGATTATCGCACATCCGTTTCCATTGAAGGGTTTCGGCTGCGGAAAGAGTAGGAACAACGTCTTCGATTGCGGCATCAAGATCCTTCGGCAGAGGGGACTCTGGCAACATAGCGGCAGAAACAAAGATGAATATACTCTTCCAGTCCTTTGGATAAGTGGAGGTAGGCATAAAACTATAACAGGGCCTCGAGACATTGTTCTGCCGTTTTGCAAAAGTGAACCAATCCCCATCCGAAATAAGCCTGTAGAACATGCAAAACAGAGGAACAGGGGGCTCTCCCGAGATGGCTGCACAAGATAATTCAAAGTGGGCCACCCTCATGAACCCTAGAGGGTGAATCTGAGAAAAATGGACACCAAAATGACGAAGCAAAGAGACTTTGAAAGCAGAAAGAGGATACCGAACCCCACAGGAGGAGAAAGCCAGAGTGTAAATAGGTATCCGGTCTGCTGTGCACTCTGCCGGCTCGTTGGGGCCGGGCAAGGAAGGAGAAAATCGCTCGGGAATGTTGTACGCTGCAACGAAGGACTTCAAGTCCTTCGCCGTCAGTACGGATCTTATCGATGAACGGCCACTACGACTCATAATCGGAGAAGAGACTATGATTCGGGGAAAGGGTTACAGAGAGAAAAAGGGGTTGAAGTATTTGAGTAAGAAATTGGAAAGGATAAAAGGTATTTAAAGAGGTGTCACTGACAAACAAGTAACCGTCATGTCAATAGTCCCTTCAAAATTCAAAAAAGGAGCACGTGTTGCTAGGGGATTAACTCTCGCTATAGATATCCGGCGGTGTGATGATTAGTGGGGGCGAAAGACCATAACTGAGTTAGAGTGGGCCCACAGGGAAAAAACCACCCCCTTTTTAAGCGGTTATGATTCAGCACCGGATCATGAGCCTCGGGTCTCAGAACCAGGGACTAAAGATGACTTGACGACGGGCCAGTGGGGAAGCCCACCTTACCCGCATTGGGTTATTTCTACGAAGGCCCAATTACATAAAAGCCAACCAGATAGAGTTATCTTGCCCATTAAGGTTTCCCTTCCTTGGCAATGGGCGGGAAAACAGCTAGCACGGGAACAGACCTCATTAAATGATCGATAAGAAGAGGATCTCGTCTGAAACACTGTACTTCTCCGGCTGGGCATTAATTAAGAGACGTACCTCACCGTTGGGGGTCAGACACGTGTCTGCACCCCCTGAGAGCCCTCAGAAGCCGTTAGATCACATATGGAAGATCTCTAGTGAGATAAGGGCTGGTTGTTAAATAAGAGAGAAGATAAGGGAAGAAAGGCAGGTATCATCTCCTGCATCCTCTCATTTACTACACTCTCATTTACTCACCTCTCATTAATTTCCGACCAACATTCCCTCACACTTAATACACATATACATTAATTAGATTCACACCAAGGAGGAAACCCTTCGGTGATTATACTCATCGGAGGAAACTCCTCCCATTTCCCGGCAAGTTTACTTACTCTCACGCCGGAGCTTGGTCACGGATCCCCCTCCCGGGGTCCTCCGTGGCGAGGCTAAGGGTTTGTTCTTTTGTAGCAACGAAGACAGAGGCTCTTGACGTCAGCGAAGATCCAGCAAACGTCATCCGTGAGTTAGGTATTCGACACTCATAAACCCGGTCAGAATGTTAACGGGGGCGTACTTGCAAAGGTACCCAAAACCTCAATTATTATCACCTGGAAAACCACAGTTGCACTTAAAACACCGACAACTTTCCTGAAAAATTTTATAAGTCAAGAACCGTACATAACTGATGAAGATGATGATCGGAAACTGTAATATCACTGGCGGGTTCTTTAGATGTAGATCCTAAATTCATCAAGCCTCGTCACCGGTCTTCCTCAAACTTATAGACAACCGTTTCACATAACAAATTCATGAATCAAAAATTGGTATCTGGTGAACATCACCGGTGAAAGCGATTTGGTTACAGACCTCTCAAATCGAAAAAGATTTTCTGGTGAACATCACCGGTGGGTGTTTGCTCGTCGGAGAAGAAGCGAGGAAAGGGGTGGAGTAATTGTTGCAGGTTAGGTGGGGTTTAAGGCTGTGTTCCAGAGATCCACTTAACAGGGGGAGGGGAGGGAAAATGGGTTTTTTTTGCCTGAAAATAGTCTTTCCAATTTGGAAAGACATGGAGGGGAGGGGAGGGATTTTTAACTCGGGAACACACCGTAGGTGAATAAGAAGATGGTGGTGGAGTTGCATGTGGAATAAGAAGCTACAGAGAAGAAAGAGAGAGGAAGGTGGAGGTGGGTTTTTGTCACACCCCGATATTTCCATATATTACCGGTGGGCCCGGCGAAGAGTATCGTGACGTAGTTGATATCATCATAGTCAAATATACACATATTATAGCACAGCGGAAGTCTTGGTAGAAATTATTATTACAAACCGAAAGTGTAAAGTACGAATACAATAATATACAAACAGCTGTAAGAAAGGAGCCACAGGCGGATCTAAAATATAATACAAAACGTTGTTCAACAGACTTAAGGCATTAAGAACTTGCAAGATTCTCTATTTAACGCCCAGAAGCTCCCAGCCAATTACGAGTCGTACCTGTCACTTAGCCTTTTTGAAAATACGTCAGTTTACACTGGTAAATACAATTAACCGACTCTTTTGAAAACATTTATGAAAATTGATTTAAATGCACAAGGCAGAAATATTCTTTTATAACTTGGGACATTTATATAATTATAATCTTGTATCAAATTTACATGTTTGTCATACATTTGGGGCCCGGGATAGAGGCATGGATAAGATTAGCCGACACACCACTAATATAAACCCACATGGAGTTATCCCCAACGAATGGGTATATTTTTTTACATACGCAACTGTCAGGTGTATGCCTACACCCCGTGCTTAAGTCGTGACCATTTACAATTGAAATGAGCCGAGGATATCCAGGACACGGTCGTTAACCCCCAATGTTTATTGTTATCAAGCAATACCGATTAAAATGGGATTATGCAATTTAACCACTAAAATGAATTTACACCCGACCAAGCGGTAATATTTTACCGTATCCCAAGCCTGTATAAGGGAAAATAAGTTAAAAGTATTTACCTGAGCTTAAAATGCGAGATTTGATTACTCAACCGTATAATCTATTCAAACCAGTGCAAGTAGCTTTTACCGGGGCTCCTAATCTGGAACGAAGGTTTTATTAACCTATTAGATTACTAACGAGTCTTATTTAAGTTGTAAACTTAGACCGGTTACTTTAAAGAAATGTTTACGGTACGAAACGCTAGATTAAGTGATGACCAGATTGGAATGTAATTTAGACCCGACAAGTATGGAGACTTGTATTATATGGGTAAACTAAATACATTTTGGAATTTGAAGTTTAAATTATAAGATTTGACCCGTTTCGGCTAATTTATGTAAACTAGTCACATAAACCGCACCGTACGCGTATAAGCATAAATGGGTAACCGGATGAGTCATATACAAGTTTCATAAGTCATTATGCTTAAAATATGTTGTAATATCAGTAGGATATCAACAAACATGCCCAAAAAGATTTTAAAACCCAATTAAGTCCCATAAGGGCATTTTGGTCATTTTAAGATTTATAAAAGAGGTTTTAAAGTAAACTTATGTTCTGGTCTAAAACATTCTATAAAATATTTATTTTATGATGTTATAACAGTAGGATATCATACATATGTGTGGTTTACCATTTATAGCCAAACTATGCCCCGAAAGGGTATTTTGGTCATTTCACATATGCTTTTAGGGACAAAATTGGAAGTCTGAGTTCATGACTTATACCTACTGTAAAAATATTAAAATTTATTTATAATTTCAGTAGGTAACAAGTCTTGGTGCTAAATATGGTTTTAAACCATACTATGCACCTACTTAGCGTAAAAATCGATAATTGATGATATTTGCAATGTTTATGTGATTCTGAGATTTTAACTAGCAATGAATGGTCAAAATATTTTATTTTACATATTAAGTCAGTAGGAAAAGGTTTGGCATGTTAATTATATGTAAATCACATTTTATTAACAAAAAGGGCATAATTGTCAATTATAGAATTTATACAAGAACTCTAAGTTATGGTCAGTATATAATCTGACCCAACATTCCAAAAATCCCTAAAAATGATATCATAACAGTAGGTAATGAGTTTGATGTCAAAATTTATGTTTAAACGTGATTTATGCATGAAAGCGTAATTTAATTCTATAAAAGTTAAATTTTACGATATCTTGCATAACATTAATTTGAGACCAGAAAATAATGTCAAAAATAATTTAGACATGTTTATATATCAGTAACTAAGTTATTTGCATGCTTACATATTCAAAAATCTCGTTTTTAGACTATAAGGGCATAATGGTCAAAGTTAAGCATAATAACGGAAACAAGTAATTAAACTCAGATTACTAAGGGACCATGTAATATAACCTCAGAGGGTTATACTGCTATATAATATGGTCACAAAGGAACCTTAATGCATAAAGAAACTAAGCTAATTCGGGTCAGAACTGAAAGTCAAAGCAAAAGTCAACTTTTGCGACTTTCGGTTACGAACCAAGCATAAACTCAGAATTGTCGGGTCGAACATGTCTAGACATGTTCTAATAATATTTACCAAGTTATTAAAGTGACAAAACATATTTTATAGCTTCTACATTATCAGATATGAATTTATTTAAAAACTAATCCGTTTGACTTTTTATGTTAAATACTTTGACCCGACAATTAACTAAGTAAACGTGGTAACTAGGAGGTGCCCTTTTAAGGGATTATCACATAACTAATTATGATCACATAGCCACTTTCGTTACGAATAATGGCTGGACCGATAAAGATTAAACTAAAAGTCAAAGCGTAATTACGACAACTTTGACTTTCGGTCTTTAAACAAATAAAAACCGAACTACATAAGCTAAGAATACTTACACAAGGTCCTAGCACGAAGTTTGAACTGAGGAGGGCTTCTTTCTTGACCAGGAATCCCAGAGAAGCGAGCTTAGAGAGTGATGTTTGAGATTTTTGAAAGTGCAAGTTGGAAGTGAAGCCAAGGGAGTTATTTATAGAGCAATGGAAGCTCTTAGGTGACATCCAGATGTTGTGAGAGCTCAACAAGTGTCCCAAGACGTGTCCAAAAACAGACACCAGCCCCTGGTTTCGATTAATGGCTGTAGAAGGTGACAAACCTGCAGCTGTCCATTTTTCTGCCCAGATACAGTCTTTACGGACCGTATGCCTGAGCCCTTACGGTCCGTAACCGCTTTTAATTTGTATCGCCCAGTTACAGTCCTTACGGACCGTAAGCTGGACCTTTTACGGTCCGTAAGCTTTGGCCAGAAGACAAAATTTTTGAATCTTTTTATATATGTTCATACAACTTTTATCACTTTTCATCAGTCGTTTTTGGGAACATGAAATCATTAAAATAAAGTTCTGATTCTAAAAAAATGGTCACTCAGAGGTAAGGTTTTGCATGTTTGACTCTTATATCTTTTTCAAGATAATTTTATTATGCGACTAGGATTCATGACACGTGTCAATGCTTTATTGGGCAAAATTTTGCGAGGTGTTACAGGTTGTTATTTTGTTTTTTTAAGAAGTAGGTCCCACAAATAAATATATCTATTTAATAGTTCAAGTTATTTTTTTTTTTGTTTTGTAGTAAGGTATTTTTGTCATTTCATACCCACTTAACTAAGAAAAGTAACTGATGTTAGGCCTAGGGACTATCCGATAACGAATGTGCAAAAGTTGTGGACTATAGCTGTAATTTTAGAATGTATGGACTATAGGTGAAAACGTAGCAAACCACAGGGACTATCCATGCACTTTTCTTCTGTTATTATTTTCATCCTTGTTATTATCTATATCTTAAAAGCAAATGTAGGTGGTCTCGCCACCGACCAAACACGTTTTAGTCGTCCACATTGTGTCACACTCCATCAGACTAGGGTTTCTATAGAGTAGAGAAAGAGAGATGGTCGGTGTAACAACCTCACCAAAAGTTCTAATTCTTATCTTATTTTGTCCAATAGGAAACCCTAATTGAGATCCCCAAGTGATACTGCATAAACCCTAAAATTTTCAGAACAATCGAAATCAGGATCAGGGCCCCTAAAACTCAGGGGGGGGGGTATTCCCTAATCGTTATTATCTACACAGTTTCTTGTCAAACGCGAAATTCGTCGAACGAGTGACTCAGCTAGGCTAGGAATACACGGGGCTACCCTATGCTAGGGGGTGCCCCTCGCGCCACGCGACGGCCTGTCGCGCCACGCGACAGCGCCCTTTTTCCAGTATATATAGTGGAGTTTGGCACTTGAATTCTGGCATTGGTTCAACGTAAAAACTCATTTCGTACGTTGAGATATCATCAGTTTACTCCAAAAACACACACGATCACGAAATTCTGCCGCGATAACAGGGTAATAACTCGATCACTGCTACGATTTAATGTCCGATCGATTGAAACCAATCCGATGGATGTTTAAGTGCTGCCCGACTCGGACTATACTTTGTCATTTGTTGTGGATCCGATGGATGTTTAAGTGTTGCCCGACTCGGGCTATACTTTGTCATTCGTCGTGAATCCAATGGATGTTTAAGTATTGCACTTTGTCATTTGTCGTGAGGGTTTTAATCTCGTGAGTTATCGTAAATGATGAATTAAGTTACTGACCTAGTTTTCGTGTGCATTGTTATTTAAATTAGGTTACAAGGCTAATCAGTAGACTAAACTCTGCCCGTGTAAATCTGCAATGTGAGTTATTCTCTTTTTATCAAATTGCTTTACAAAACCCTAAATGTTTTCAAGGTTATAATTACAGGGATTAAGTCTTTGTAATCTTCAATTACTGCCGGTATGTGGGGTTTTGTATACATTACTTGTTTCCCGTCACCATTGGACAACGGGTTAGCCAATGGGTGATCTGACCATAGTCACAGATACAGTCGAGTGACAAATACCGATTTGGGGTAATTGGTTTATATAAACAATGTAATCACCCTTAATACTGTATATTATAACAATGTGTCGTTTTGTGCAACTTGAATGACTCGCCAGTATTTCCCTGCTGATAAAACCTTTTTAAAACATGTTTCAAGTGATCTGCTGTGATCAAGGAAAAAGTGCCACATAGCACTGCAAGCTTGAAGAAGTGGCTCAATAAAATAAAGAAACATGTTTTTGTAAAATAGGGGTTTCCTAGCGAAATTCTCTTATTGTAAATTACGGGGTTTGTCCCTAAATATGAAATAAAATAATCAGGCATTTTCAAGTTTTTAACGATCCTGTTAATAATTCCGCTACCAAAATAAATAAATACCACGGGATTTCTGTCCCGCGGCTCCTGGACCGGGTAAAACCGAGACGGGGGCCGTGACAGAAAAATGTGGTATCAGAGCCACTGATTTAAGCCAATTTAGAAATACTTAATTTTTTTCTGATTGCCATTCTGTGATTATGTGTTTTTGTGTTATTTGACAAATTGTTAGTTTACAGTATGGGTAAGGAAAGAATTTCGGACAACTGTCGTCAATTAGATAGTTCACCAAAAGATAAGGGAACCTCATTTCAATCAAATTCCTCAAGATACTCAGCAGATACTGAGGAAGGAATATTTATTCGTAAGGCGCAGTTTGAGAAACCACTTACCCCTAAGAAAAGAAGTTGGATTATTAGAAAAAGTCAAGAGAAAATAAAGAAGTCACAACCAAAAGGAGGGATGATTAATAAGGAAACTCGGGAAATAGGCACTAACCCACCATGGAAAGATGAATTAGATGAACAATGGGCAAATCTCTATATGTTAGCCACTACAGCAGTAAATGTTAACTTTTAATTAAGTTAAACTGCCAAACCCAGACCAACCAATAAAAACTTTTGAAAGATAACCAGTGTGTACGGACGCATACTAATATATATATATAAAAATATCAACGTCGCAAGATCGACAATTTTGGCTATATGTGTTGACATGGTTATGTGTGATTATTTTAGTATGTTTAGTTGTTATTTAAATTGTGCTAATCACTTATATATATTAATTACCAGATGGAAACCGCTGGTAATGAACCCGTTAACGAGGTTAACCAATCTGAGCAAAACAATGAAGACCACTTCCTCAATAGGCAAGATATAGAGAGCATCGTTGCTCAATGAATAGCCAATGCTATTCCAGCAATTCTTACTGCTGCACGAAATCCAGTTGAACCTCAACAAATTATTCCTAGCAAACGTACTCATGAAGACAACTTCAGTAATAGCGTAAATGGAGGCAGTAACATTAATAATAATAATAATAATAATAATAATGATGTACTGCAAGCCCCAATTCTCAAAAGAATGAAAGCTTCAACGCCTGGTTGCACTTACAAGGAATTTCTTGCCTGTAAACCCGTTGAATTCGCAGGCAATGAAGGGGCGACTGCGGCGCTGCGTTGGTTGGAGAAAACCGAGGCAGTAATCAAAATAAGTAAGTGTGCCGAGGAGGATAAAGTCATGTATGCTTCTCACCTTTTCAAAGAAGAAGCATTGGAATGGTGGAATACGGTGTTTCAAGCCAAAGGAAGCGACATGTCCTATGCCATGAGTTGGGAAGAGTTTAAGCGTCTTGTGGAAAGGAAATTCTGCCCTGAATATGAAAAAGAACAAATGGCGAACAAATTCCCGAGTCACCGGATGGTGGATGTTGATTGTCGAGGGTATACTTCGAAGTTTTTCGAATATGCTCGAAGTGTGCCTATTCTGGCTTCGCCAGAGCCGGTACTTATTTCTCGCTACATCTGGGGTTTAATTAGCGAGATCCATGATATTGTCAAAGCTGCGAGACCCCGCACGATTGATGATGCGGTGGAATTAGCCAACGCTTTGACTGACGGACTTGTGCGTACGCGAGAAGAAAACAGGAAGAAGGAATTGGCTCAGAAAATTACCCAAGGATTTCGTGTGGGTAATAATAGCAATTTCAAGAAAAGAGGAACTGGGCAATCTTCCACTCCGCCGTTCTGCAGGAACTGTAAAAAGAAACATTTTGGAAAATGCAATGAACCCTGCAACTTCTGCAAAGCGATAGGACATCATGAAGAAGATTGCAGAAGAAAAACAAAGATCTGCTACAACTGTGGAGAAGCTGGGCACTTTAGACCAGAATGCCCTAAATTGGTCAAACCAGCTGACAACAAGGCCAAACCTGCCGAAGGGACTACAAAGAAAAACGCAAAAGCCTTTCAGCTGACAACGCAGGAAGCCGAACCGATTCCTGACGTGATAGCTGGTACGTTCTTAGTTCACAATGTTTATGCGGAAGTATTATTTGACTCTGGTGCAAACCAAAGTTTTATAAATACTTCATTCTGCCAAGCTCTTAAGCTACCCTTAACGAAACTTAGGCAAGTTTTTACAGTAGAAACGGCAGACGGGAACTCTGTTAACATAGATACGGTTTTGCAAAAAGAAAATATAGAACTTTCAGGTCATAAATTTTCTGCAAACCTATTACCCATAAATTTAGTTGGATTCGATGTCGTGTTAGGAATGGATTGGTTAGTAGCCAACCATGCTCGAATCCTTTGTGATAAGAACTCTATAGAAATTCGTGCACCCACCGGAGAAGTAATTATGATTACAGGGGATAAGCCGCGTAAACCCATGAAGTTCATTTCAGTAATGAAAGTAGCTAGTTATGAACGAAAGCAAGGAATAGTGTATATGATTTCGGTAATCATTAGCACTAAAGGTAAGGAACTTAAGGAAATTCCTGTAGTATCAGAATACCCATATGTATTCCCAGAATAGTTACCAGGATTACCACCGGATAGGGAGGTAGAGTTTAAAATTCATTTGATTCCTGGAACTACACCCGTAGCAAAAGCACCCTATCGTTTAGCACCCACTGAAATGTTAGAACTGAAAAAGCAATTAGATGAATTGCTCAGTAAAGGATTCATACAACCTAGTTCATCCCCTTGGGGAACACCAGTGTTGTTCGTAAAGAAAAAGGATGGTTCGATGCGAATGTGTATTGATTATAGGGAACTGAATAAGGTTACAATTAAGAATCGATACCCGTTACCTAGGATTGATGATCTCTTTGATCAACTCCAAGGAGCTAGATATTTTTCTAAGATAGATTTACGCTCCGGATATCATCAGTTGAAGGTGCAAGAAGAAGACATACCTAAAACTGCTTTCAGAACTAGGTATGGTCATTATGAGTTTACAGTCATGCCCTTTGGACTAACAAATGCTCCTGCAGCATTTATGGACATAATGAATAGGATCTGTAAACCGTACTTGGATAAATTCGTAATTGTCTTCATCGACGATATACTTATTTATTCCAAAAGTCAGGATGAGCAATGTCAGCACCTGCATGCACTCTTAACTTTGTTAAGAAAGGAGAAGCTTTACGCTAAATTCTCAAAGTGTGAATTTTGGCTATATAAGGTGCAATTTTTAGGACACATGGTGAATGACGAAGGTATTCATGTAAATCCTGCTAAAATAGAAGCAATCACCAAATGGAAAGTCTCGCAATCAGCTATAGAAGTTAGAAGTTTTCTAGGATTAGCTGGGTACTATAGGCGCTTTATTAAGGATTTCTCTAAGATAGCTGTGCCATTAACTAAGCTAACCTGTAAATCAGTTAAGTTTGAATGGGGACCTAGACAGGAAGAAGCCTTTAGAATTTTAAAACAAAGGTTAACAAACACCCCAATTCTAGCCTTACCAGAAGGAACAGAAGATTTTGAAGTTTATTGCGATGCTTCTAAGCTAGGATTAGGATGTGTGCTGATGCAACACAAAAAGGTAATTGCGTATGCCTCAAGGCAATTGAAGAAGCATGAAGAAAACTATACGACCCATGACTTAGAATTAGGATCGATAATTTTTGCCCTTAAGATTTGGAGACACTATCTGTATGGAAGTAAGTTTACAGTTTATACAGATCATAAAATCTTAAGATACATATTTGGGCAAAAAGAATTGAACATGAGGCAAAGAAGATGGATGGAAATTCTAAGTGACTACGACTGTGATATTCAATATCACGAAGGAAAAGCAAACATAGTTGCAGATGCATTAAGTCGTAAGTATCATGAAAAACAAAAGCGAGTTCGTGCTCTTAGATTAAGTTTACAATTAGACTTAATGGAACAACTGAAAAACATTCAAGAAACGGCAATCAAGGATTATGCTGAAGGAATGAAGGGAAGAATAAAGGACTTGGAGCAAGGGGCTGATGGAATTTGGAAATTCCATAAGAAAAGAATTTGGGTACCTAAGCAAGGAGATTTAAGAAATAAGATCTTAGAGGAAGACCATAAATCTAGGTATACCATGCACCCGGGAAATAATAAGATGTACCAAGATTTAAGAAATAATTTCTGGTGGATTGGTATGAAAAAGGATATAGCTAAATATGTATCTAAGTGTCTTACTTGTTCACAAGTTAAGGCGGAACACCAGAAACCTTCAGGGTTACTTCAACAATTAGAAATGCCTGTTTGGAAATGGGAGCTCATAACAATGGATTTTGTTACTAAGTTGCCCAAAACCAGAAAAGGTAATGATGCGATTTGAGTAATTGTGGATCGATTAACCAAATCAGCTCATTTTCTACCCATGAAAGAAACCTTTAGCATGGAAAGGTTAGCAAAGTTGTACGTAGACGAAGTAGTATCCTTACATGGAGTCCCACTCTCTATTGTATCAGATAGAGATAGTCGTTTCACTTCGCATTTCTGGACAAGTTTCCAAGAAGCCATGGGGACTAAACTGAATTTGAGCACTGCATATCATCCCCAAACAGACGGACAAAGTGAAAGGACGATCCAAACCCTGGAAGACATGCTCAGGGCATGTGTGATAGATTTTGGTGGAAACTGGGATGACCACCTACCCTTAATTGAATTCTCCTATAATAATAGTTATCATGCAAGCATTGAAGCTGCCCCATTCGAAGCACTGTATGGACGAAAATGCAGAACTCCAGTTTGCTGGACAAAAATAGGAGAAAGTCAGTTATCAGGTCCTGAAATCGTGCAAGATCACTCAAATCAAGGAAAGACTGAAAAACGGCTCGAGATCGCCAGAAGAGTTATGCAGACAATCGACGCAAGCCACTAGAATTTCAAGTCGGAGATAAGGTACTTTTGAAAGTTTCTCCTTGGAAAGGAGTAGTCCGGTTCAGTAAAAAGGGAAAGTTAAGTCCAAGGTACGTAGGACCATTCTCAGTAATCCAGCGTATAGGACCAGTTGCCTATCGCTTACAACTACCAGAAGAGCTAGCTGGAGTACATGACGTGTTTCATGTATCCAACCTCAAGAAATGTTTATCTGACGAATCCCTGGTAGTACCTCTTCAAGATGTAGAGGTAAATGAAAAGTTAAAATTAGTTGAAAAGCCTCTGCAGATAGAAGACATAAATGTCAAGTTTCTCAAGCACAAACGACTAGTGCTGGTCAAAGTCAAGTGGGATTCAAAGAGAGGACCTGAATACACCTGGGAGCTGGAATCGGAAATGAAGCGGAAATATCCTCATTTATTCCAGTAAATCTCGAGGACGAGATTTTAATTAAGGTGGGGAGGATGTAACAACTCTCACCAAAAGTTCTAATTCTTATCTTATTTTGTCCAATAGGAAACCCTAATTGAGATCCCCAAGTGATACTGCATAAACCCTAAAATTTTTAGAACAATCGGAATCAGGATCAGGGCCCCTAAAACTCAGAGGTGGGGGGGGGGGTATTCCCTAATCATTATTATCTACACAGTTTCTTGTCAAACGCGAAATTCGTCGAACGACTGACTCAGCTAGGCTAGGAATACACGGGGCTACCATATGCTAGGGGGTGCCCCTCGCGCCACGCGACGGCCTGTCGCGCCACGCGTCAGCGCCCTTTTTCCAGTATATATAGTGGAGTTTGGCACTTGAATTATGGCGTTGGTTCGACGTAAAAACTCATTTCGTACGTTGAGATATCATCAGTTTACTCCAAAAACACACACGATCACGAAATTCTACCGCGAAAACAGGGTAATAACTCGATCACTGCTACGATTTAATGTCCAATCGATTGAAACCAATCCGATGGATGTTTAAGTGCTGCCCGACTCGGGCTATACTTTGTCATTCGTTGTGGATCCGATGGATGTTTAAGTGCTGCCCGACTCGGGCTATACTTTGTCATTCGTCGTGAATCCAATGGATGTTTAAGTATTGCACTTTGTCATTTGTCGTGAGGGTTTTAATCTCGTGAGTTATCGTAAATGATGAATTAAGTTACTGACCTAGTTTTCGTGTGCATTGTTATTTAAATTAGGTTACAAGGCTAATCAGTAGACTAAACTCTGCCCGTGTAAATCTGCAATGTGAGTTATTCTCTTTTTATCAAATTGCTTTACAAAACCCTAAATGTTTTCAAGGTTATAATTACAGGGATTAAGTCTTTGTAATCTTCAATTACTGCCGGTATGTGGGGTTTTGTATACATTACTTGTTTCCCGTCACCATTGGACAACGGGTTAGCCAATAGGTGATCTGACCATAGTCACAGATACAGTCGAGTGACAAATACCGATTTGGGGTAATTGGTTTATATAAACAATGTAATCACCCTTAATACTGTATATTATAACAATGTGTCGTTTTGTGCAACTTGAATGACTCGCCAGTATTTCCCTGCTGATAAAACCTTTTTAAAACATGTTTCAGGTGATCTGCTATGATCAAGGAAAAAGTGCCACATAGCACTGCAAGCTTGAAGAGGTGGCTCAATAAAATAAAGAAACATGTTTTTTGTAAAATAGGGGTTTCCTAGCGAAATTCTCTTATTGTAAATTACGGGGTTTGTTCCTAAATATGAAATAAAATAATCAGGCATTTTCAAGTTTTTAACGATCCTGTTAATAATTCCGCTGCCAAATTAAATAAATACCACGGGATTTCTGTCCCGCGGCTCCTGGACCGGATAAAACCGGGACGGGGCCCGTGACAGTCGGATTTTACCGTGAACCAGCGGCGTCGGTGGAATATGACCAAGACGTCCGTTGCGACGATAAAGTGGCGGAGTGGATGACACCCACGGACGTCCTATCCTCTCCGGATCTTCGCCTTTGTCTGTAGCCAATGACGTCTCCGTCGAACGTCATCTGTAAACAACTGTCGTTTTGCCTCTGAAGACCCTCATTTCCTCACCGCCAAATCCGCAAACGACTATCGTTTCCCGTCAACTGTTTGCGCCCCCTATTTTTTTCACTGACGTTGTCTGTATGTCACATGTAGGTCGTTTATTTAACCTCCTCAATTTTTGTTGTATCTTTTAAACCTAATTTATGTCTTTTGCGTAGATAGGTTTTTACTGCTACACATCGACTTTTGATTAGGGGTAATGGACTTGTGAACCTTAATTTAGTCTTTATCTGAATGAGGTCATTGAGTTGATGTGGTTTTTGTTTGCTGATTATATGAATTTATGATTTATGATTGTGAATCGCATTTGTGCCGACTTCGTTCATACTTTATCTTCTGTTATGTCGCTCAAATTCTTAATTACACGCTAGAAATCCAAGTTCAGATTGTTGTTTGGAAGGTGCATATTACGGGTGTGCATGGGTCGGTTTTGACCCAAAACCATAACCATAGCCGCGATGTCGGTTATTGGATAACCATAACCATGACCGATCGGTTATGGTGGTTATGGTTATTCGGTTTTGATGATTATAGCGGGTCGATTATGGGTGGTTAACCGTGTATTAACTTAGCTAAAAATAGCTTAATTTTTTTAACATGGAATAAATTGTTATTGCATATTTGTATATATTAGTATATTACATAGTATTAAAAAACATATATAATCTATAATATTAATACCAATTATTATTATCGAATATTCAAATAAAGTGATATGATAGATTCCATAAATTCAAATAAACATTCAACCAAAACCACAAAATGATATGAAAAACACACAAGTACTAAAAATCTTCAGTCGAAAACATCAAATATTAAAAATATGGTGAACGTCTTAAATCCTACAAAGATATATTACATGTCGGTTCAGTTATAGTGGGTATGGAAAAATGATAACCATAATCGACCCGCTACTTTCGGTTTTCAAAAAAACCATTAATCGACCCACCGGTTTTTTATTTGGTTCGGTTTTTTCGGTTAATTCGGTTATTGTTCGGTTAATTATGTTTTTTTGCACAACCCTAGTGCATATCTTCAAGGGCTAAACTTGAGAACTTCATCCTACTAGTCCTGGTACCCTCGGGCGGTGATTTAGGTTGTCTAATGTGAAAACTTGGGTAATGGCATTCGGCTGATCTTGGTGGCAGTGGTGGCCAACGAGATTTTAGTTGCATCGCCTAATTACATTGGCGACTAGAAGCAACCCGATTTAATCGGTTTTCTAGCAAAGCTTTAGGTGACCTCATTAGGTTCGATCGCTAATCCGGAGAAATCGGTCATTCTCTACCGACTAAGAAGTAAGTTATTTAGCTGGTTGTTTTCTCTTTCCTTTTATACATTTGACTTCCGTTTTTAAGAAATTGAGTTGAGTTTTGATAATGTTTTTAACTTTATTTGTGTCTTGCATTATTAGTATATTCTAATTAATAAGATAGTTTCGCTCCTCTGTTCGGGTGTTGAGGCTAACCGTATACATTACCGTAAGACAGTTGGCAATTTCCCGCGCCCTAACTTTTTCTTTTTTGATACATATCTAAAATGTCACTCTGAGTTTAGAAATGTGATTTCAATTGTAATATTTTTAACTAATTACGTATAATTTCAACGTGATTTCAACTTTTTTTCTTAATACCTATATAAACCCCTTTGTATGTTTCCTACGTACGAGTCGGCTCACATATAATACATAATGATTGTACGATGTATATTCGTACAATACGTTTCTTAGGTATGAGCAGGGCCGCATATAATAGGTTTGGACCTAATGGTATGAATTCAAGTTAGTCGGGCCGCGTATAATACGTTATGATCGTACGGTATATATCTGATTTACTTTACGTTTTGATCCAATCGCAATACTTATATAGGTTACATTGAGTTTATTCGGTTACATCGAAACACATGTTTTCATATAGTTAACGCATCACGTAACGCTTGGACTAATTTATTCCACGATGGCGATTTACCCGTGCCTCAACGTGCGCAGGTCTTTTTACTAGTTATAACTTAAGAAACAAAACCATGTCGTCCCTTGATCAAATTCCGCCTCTTTATATACTTATCTTCTCTTCTCATGTTTAAAATCCACTTTCAACGAAGGAGAAGCAATGAGTTGGTGGTGGTGCTTTAGGTGGCAGATGGTGGTGGTTGCCGCCGTATTCATGGTCTTTCTCACAAACCCGGGGAGATCACAACCCCAAACAAACGTATTATCCACGTCTTGCAGCTCAGTCAACGTCACAAACACCCAAAATTTCTTCATCAATCTTAAGGATACTTTCAGAGATGTCCGTAGACAATTATCCGATCCTAACACCTACTTTGCGACCTCAAATCTAACAAGAAACTCAGAACCGGTTTACGTGATGATTCAGTGCAGGAATTATATGTCGAAAAACGACTGCCTCCGTTGCTTTGACTTCGCAGCTAGGTCGATACGTAGCTGCGCTGCTTCAAACGGTGGCCGATTAGCACTTGACGGTTGTTTTCTCAGGTGATAAATCTTCCACTTTGTAGTTGTAAACTACAACTATTTTATTTTATTTTTTAAGTGCGTTTTTTTTTCCACATAAACACCACATGACCTTGCTTTTCAACTATTTAAATCACACTAATTTGTGTAGGAATAAATATTATGCCACTAGAACATCGCTTGATGGATGTATAAATCTTTATTGAATTAAGAGACTTTAGATGCACCGGCTTAGAGTTTTAGTTTTAAATTTGGTGTTAAATTTTTTATTGGTTTAATTAGGCTAGCATGGATAAATATAATTGTATATTTTAGTATAGTGGTCCAAATCTAATAGATGGTTATGTATAAAATATGAATATACATGTAATTTGTGTGTGCATACATAATTATATATGTAATAAATTAATAAAAATTAATTCGAGCAGAGCCGAGCCAAGCGGGCCTTTGCTCATGCTTGGCTCGTTTGCAAACCGAACCAAACCGAACGAGCATATTCCTAGTGTTTTTCAAGCGATCGGCGAGTGAGCGATGAGCGACAAGCGATTTGTACAGCCCTAATTTAAGCGCTAACTCTAGTTTAATTTAAAATTTAAATTAAAGAAAAAGGTTTAAATAATAACTTCCTTTAAAACTAAGTTGTTCCTTTTGATAATTTGACCATAAAATAATGGCAAGAAGAGGTGGAGAACAAACAATATATGCGGACAACAAAATAATGGCGGCCCACATTTGCTCAACTATATTTGCCCCAGCAGATAACTGTCTCCGGTAGATCATTTGTGTTGATACCACTACTACAAAACAGATCTTTAGACGGGGTGATATGAGTTTTCAGACGGTGTTTTCAACACCGTCTTAATATACACTGGTTTAAAATCAAGTCTTATTAGACGGTGTTCAATTTTAACACCGGCTAAAACTTGATGAACACCGTCTTTTAATATCAAAACATTTCAAATCTTAATTAAAACAAATATTTTTAACACCGTCTTATAAACATTTGATGAAAAAAAAAAACATTTACAATAAAAAAGGTTTTCCAGAAATAAATCAAGCTTACCAATGGAACATTTTCAAATCAAACCAAAACAATACGCATTTAAATCGGAAATAAACCCATAGACATCCAATTTGGAAATAAACCCGTCAAATTACAAACATTTGTTGAATGCATAACAAACTACGTTAAACTGTATAAATAAACTACATAAGCTAATCTAACGAGATACCTAACTCTCTAAAAAACTTCGGCATCAACGTCATCAACAAAGAATCTATTTCATTATCTGTAGCCTCTCTCGTGTCGTGCCACATCTAAAATAAAAGTAAATAGAAATAGAAATAGTTATTGCAAATATTATAGACTAAAATTAAAGGCAAAGAGAAAAACCGGTAACAACATCGTCAATAAAGTTATCTATATATTTACATATTATATACATCTAAAAACAACTATATAATCAACTAAACCTTCTAAGTTTTAAAAAAATAAACAGTTAAGATATATATATATATATATATATATATATACGTATACATATTAGACCTGACAAACGGGTCGGGTCGGGCTGGGTCATGGGTCAAAACAGGTTCGGGTCAAAACGGGTCAATTATAAAAAGGGTTGTTTTGGTTCGGGTCAGAACGGGTTTCGGGTCGGGTCGGGTCAGTTTTTTTTAAAAGGCACGCGTGCACTCTGAAGTACAATTCTTCAAATTTGATATTTGCATAGCATACACTCTAAGTACAATTCTTCAAGACACGCGTACATAAGGTAATTCTTAACACTTAGAATCCCATCACATGCACTATGCCTCTAAACTTATAAATGATGCAATTAAACAAGAAAAGCTAACCTTCGGGAGATATGAAGATAGCCGTTGGTGCGCTTCCGATCCTAAACAGTAAACAAAACAAGCACTAACACAGATTCAAAACTAATTACAACCAAAACAGTAAACAAAACTGCATCAATATCGGTTTGGGACCATTTCATAAAAAATGATTTCAACTAGAAAAGTGTATTGTGGATCTTTGTTGTATGTCTTCAACCTATAAATACCACCTTGGGCATTGTTAGTCGTCATTTTATAATTCGGTGTAATGGTTTTTACATTTTAGAAAAATTGTTAGTCGTCATTTTATAATTTGGTGTAATGGTTTTACATTTTAGAAAAATATATCAAGTACTGATAACTTAGTAGTCTAGATTGTCTATTGTTATGGTTATTATCATAAAAATGATATTAATTTAAATCTTTACAAGTGCAAATTGCACTGTGCTATGTTAATGGTATGTATGTGTAAAAAAATTGTTGTTCAAGAAAAGAAAAAATATCACATAAAAAGGCGAAACAATTATAGGTTGTGAAGAAATAATCCTAACTACTCTTAACCCCCCGCGTTACGAGCGAGGGCATAAAACCGTATACCAGCATTGCGGGGTGTGGGGCGTGAGCAAGGCTGGCTCAACCATTTTAGAGGCCTAAAGCAAGTTTCAAAATTGGGGCCCTTATTATCTAATTTTTCTCTTATTCTAATAAACCAACCAATATGATAGTTGCTTTGGTGCAAATACACTAATACGTTGCTTAAAAACTTGAACTGAATCTGTCAAAGTATGGATAACATACCTGCGAATTGTGATCGATAAGATAGCAAGCATTGCATCGAATGCCTTACATGCTTTGTCAGCTAACTTCAATGTAGGAAGTGAAAATCAAATTAACAAAAAAGGAAATTCATTTAGTTATGGTAAAAGAAACGGGTCAAATTGTCTACTTACAATGCATAAAGCCCCATATCATCTTATACCAAAAGTTATGTCAACCCGACCCATTACGACCTGAAAGATAGCTCCATGGGGCATGTTCAGCTTGGCAATCTAACATTGAGGAAACACAAAAAATATAGAACAAGTTAAGTAGCATACCTCTGTTCGCAATGTAAAATTACCAAAGCATGAGGAGCATAAGAATGCAATACATAGATGATAGAACTAATGATGTTAGATAATCCTATAACCACCAAACTGACTCTAATGATGTTAGATAACAAACAGTTACCCTACAAACTGAATTTTTGAACACATAATAACAAACAAGATAAAATATAGGTCAAAAGTAACACAACTAACAATCTAAACGTAATCTTTTTCAAATGAAGATGCAATATAGACAAAAACACAACGTAAATCGGCGATTGAGAAAAGTATGGCTTACCGAAGCAGAAGAGCTTCCATTAATGACTATTCGCCGCAAAGCACCAAACACCGCTACCTTCAACTTGATACACTGCTAACAAAAACAATACAAACATATAAGAACAAATATCTTCAATTCAACATCAACAAGAAGCCCTAACAGCAAGTAAATTGATAAACAAACAGTAGAAGATTCAAACAAGATGTATCAACATGATTTGAACAAATATAATTATATATAAAAAGAGTGGTAACCTAGAAAACAAAAATGGATGTAAACGTATACACAGAGATTTGGTCGAAATTACCTGGTTGAAGAACGATTCGGATCGTGTTCGTATTCGATTGAAATTACCTGCGTCTGAATGGCTGCGAGTAGAAGGGGAATGGAGACTAGGGTTTTGGTTGAGCAAATGAGAGAACGTATGTTAGGGTAGAATGGGTTAAGTTTGTTTTTTCGAAGATAATTGTGGAATGAGTATATACGACGGTGTTCAAAAACACCATCTAAAGGGTTCATATATAAGTATACTCTTCGGTACCAATTGACCATAATCCGATGTTTGACTTTATCAATATATCCCAACAATATTTTTTTGGTCAACTGGACAAGCCCAGCCCAAAGACTTTACTAATTTACAAGGTTATAAAATGATAATGGGATTTAATAAATTAAACAGGGTTACGTAAATAATTACTATTACTAAAAATATAATTTATGAACTTAAAATTGTTTGTTTCGACTAAAAGAAGTAGATAAGAGTTGAGGGGGCTACAATTACCTTTAGTTATATGATGGCATGGAGAAACTACATGATATAATTCACGTGCGTCATTTCCTTTATGCGGTTTTCAAATATCAACAATTTAGCAGTTATATTTTCACTATTTTACAAATCGTACACTTGAATTCTGGGTAGCGCTAGAATATAAGAGTAATAGTTATGTTGTTTTGTGAAGGTACGAGAGTAATTGGTTCTACGATCAATATGGAAAATTGCCAGAAATCAGTCCAGGTGTATGCGGTAATAGTACTTCATCACGACAAAGCATTTTTGAAACCACTGTGGATGGATTATTGACTAATCTTTCTATCGCAACCCCAAAAATAAACGGATTCTATGCTGCTGTCAAAACATCTATTGTTGGTACCAATACAACTACTGCTTATGCAATCGCGCAGTGTGCGGAGACAGCTACACCCAATGGATGCAAAAGTTGCTTGCAGTTAGCATATCACAACATAAGGAGTTGTGCAACTGATTTTTCCGATGGCATGGCTGTACTTTTGGGGTGTTTTATGAGGTTCTCCGCCACTGCATTTTTCAGAAACAACCAAACAACTGACATCACACCATTTTTACGAGATGGTGAGACTTCGTGCATCCCTATGCTAATGGATTTTTAGAATTATGATCCACAAATCCACACACATATAGGACACTTGAAGTGGCAGTCTATGACAATCTTTGATTTTTTTTAGACACCTTTGTTGGTTCAGACTCCTCTCCAAATGCTCTCACAACACACACTCACAAATATATATAGGGTAAGTTCATTTGAGAACCACCTTTATTGTGAGAACCAATGTGAACACACCAAAAAAACCTAACCCCCCTGCGCGCGCGCGTTAGAATACATATTCAAGTGATTATTTAAAATCTTTAAGTGTTTATTACCCCTATCCCTTATAACCCTAGAACCCTAAGGGCATGTTTGGTTGACAGGAATCCACAGGATTTCAAGGGAATTGAAATTTGAATTCCATTCCTTTGTGTGTTTGGTTGGACAAATTAGTTGAAGGGAATTGGATATCAATTCCAACAAAATCCCTTATCTAATGGAATTCAGATTCCTTCTAAATTTCAAAGGAAAGTTTAAAAAACCACGGGAATGGTTCCAAAGTTACGGAAATAACCCCTTGCCTCTTTCATTTTTGTCTAAAAACGAAAAAATAATAAAAAAATACAAAAATACAAAAAAATCAGAAAAATAATAAATAATCCAAAAAAATAAAAAATCCAAAAAATATAAAAAATCTATAAAATTCTAAAAAATCCAAAAAATAATAAAAAATCCAAAAAATTCTAAAAAATCAAAAAATTATAAAAATCCAAAAAATTATAAAAAAACAAAAAAATTCGTAAAAAATCAAAAAAATAATAAAAAATCCAAAATATTCTAAAAAATCAAAAAAATTCTAAAAAATCCAAAAAATAATAAAAAAATCCAAAAAATTCTAAATAATCAAAAAAATATTAACAAATCCAAAAAATAATAAAAAATCCAAAAAATCCTAAAAAATAAAAAATCCAAAATTTTCTAAAAAATAATAAAAATTCCAAAAAATATTAAAAAATCCAAAAAATCTAAAAAAATCAAAAAATAATAAAAATCAAAAAAATTCTAAAAAATAATAAAATATCTAAAAATATATAAAAAATCCTAAAAATAAAAAAATAACAATAATCCAAAAAAATCAAAAAAATAATAAAAAATCTATAACATTCTAAAAAATAAAAAAAATAATAAAAAATCCAAAAAAATCTAAAAAGTCAAATAAATAAAAAAATATAAAATATTCTAAAAAATCAAAAAAATTCTAAGAAATTCAAAAAATAAAAAAATCCAAAAATTCAAAAAAATAATAAAATAATAAAAAATCCAAATAAATTTTTAGATTTTTTTATTATTTTTTAGATTTTTTTGGGTATTTTTATTTTTTGGTTTTTTTAGAATTTTGTTGTTTTTATAAATGTTTGGATTTTTTATATTTTTTTATTTTTTAGATTTTTTTTTATTTTTAGAACTCTTTTGATTTTTTAGAATTTTTTTAATTTTTTCGATTTTTTTGAATGTTTTTTGGATTTTTTATTATTTTTAAGAATTTTTTTGATTTTTTAGAAATTTTTGGATTTTTTAGAATTTTTAGGATTTTTTGGATTTTTATTATTTTTTAGAATTTTTAGAAATTTTTTTGATTTTTTTGAACTTTTTATTATTTTTTAGATTTTTTTTATTTTTAAATTTTTTTGATACTTTTGAATTTTTTGGATTTTTTTGAATTTTTATAATTTTTTATGATTTTTAGAATTTTTATAATTTTTCATAATTTTTTGGATTTTTAAATTTTTTTTTGAATTTTTATCTAAGATAGTTGTTTTTAAAACTTTTGTCAATTGTTTATAACTAGGGGTAATTTTGTCTTTTTTTGTATTTTTAAATTCTACTTCCATTAATACATTTATCAACCAAACACATCTATGGATTTCAAAGGAATCTATCAAATTACAATTCAAATTCCAATTCCAATTCCTACACATTCCGCGAACCAAACGCCCCTAAGTGATTCACCAATAGTAACGAATCACAAAATTAGAAAAAAAAAAAGACATTCAAAACACATAAAGACACATGAAACAAACTAAAACTATGAATAAGAACATGAAGATCTTGAAGGAAGAAGAAGACATTACAAAATAGACTATTTTAGAAACCAGCCCCCGCAACTTCGTTTAAAGTGCTTTTATTTAAATACATCAGCCAGTTTTTTTAAGCGCAAATGTTGTCCTTGTAAACCCAATTTATTACCTTCAAATATACTAATCATATACTAGGAAGTGTTATCTTAAGAACGCTAAATATTGTGAAAACCGTGAGAACGAACGAGACAACCAATCAAATTCACTTTTTTAATACAAACCTCACTGTAATTAAAGTACAACATTAAAAACAATTCACTCTTTAAATAATTAATCACATCTTTCAAAATCACTCTTCATAAGTTTTTTACACATGTGTGAATACAACAAATTTACACATCTGTAAATAGCAAAGTTACACATGTGTAAGTTTTCTTTATTTACGGATACATGTAAATTTAAACGTGTAAATTTAAAATATCTAATATTGTATTCGAATAATAATGATAAGTGTAAGAAGAAATTTTGAATTTGTATTGTTTTTGATCAAGTTCTCGTGGTTTTTTCATTCGTTCTCACGATTCTTGTAATATTTAGCATTCTCATTTAAACTCTCCCCTCGTGTACTAAGTAATCCACTAAATTTAAGTTTACGATTTTAATTAATAAACAATATTTAACAAGAACATATTAAACGCGTCAAAATAAAAATATCCTTATAATTACCTCATCCGCAATGGGACATCAAGGATGAACATGGCATCAGCTGCCAGCGCATTGTTGTTAGATTAACAAATTATTTTGGTTTCATCCTTGTGGACGGGTGACCACAATGTACAAGAGGTCACATTCCGCTTCCGCACAGCTAAAAAATATATATCGACCCTAAAATATAGATTAACAAACGTGCTCTAAAGGTTTGTCTAGCATATTTAAAAGCAGGGGAGGACCTACCACAATGATGGGTGGACGGCCGCATGCACCCCTTGAAAAAAAAAAAAAAAAAAGATTTTAGTCTCAATTTTCGTTGAAAATCCCAACTGCGCCTCTTGGATTTTTTCAACCGCACCCATTGAAAATTTTTAACCGTCCTCCTTAGAAAAAAATATTATGAATTTATAAAAAAATATTAAACACTGATTATTATGAATATATAAGTACATAACACAATTTGTATAATTATTCTTTAACTACTTATTCACTTACTTAACCCAATCTTCAATCTAATTTTATTAACTCAACTACCCAACCAAATCCAACCCAAAAAAAATCCTTTTTTATTGATTGTTTTTTTTTTTCTTTTATGTGGTGATTAGGAGAAAATATTGATGTATAAGTGTTTGATCATTTTATGTTTTTTGAAGTTTTTTTAGTTGTTCTAGACTTGTAGTTAATGATTTTGTTGTTTTATTTAAACTTTTTTTTAAATGATTACTAATCAACGTTTA